>PVJD01002270.1:0-211097 GCA_004026545.1 Mormoops blainvillei
GAGCGAGAAATTGGAAATCTATTTGAAAAAATAATGAAAGAAAACTTCCCCAATTTGGTGAAGGAAATAGACATGCAAGTCCAGGAAGCACAGAGAGTCTCAAACAAGATAGATGCAAAGATGCCCACTCCAAGACACATCATAATTAAGAAGTCAAAAGTTAAAGTTAAAGAGAGAATCCTAAAAGCAGCAAGAGAAAGTAAGTTAGTTAACAGGTTGTTACCTGATTTGGGGCGGGAGTGTGCAGAGAATGGGTGAAGGATACACTAATTGAAATAAAGAACAATCCACTGTTGTTTAACAGCAGAGAAATCAATGATTTGGAACATAAAGAAGCAAAAAACAACCACATAAAATAAGAAGAAGAAAAAAGAATCCAAAAAAATGAGGATCGTGTAAGTAACCTCTGGGACAACTTCAAGAGGTCCAACATTGCATCATAGGATTGAGGGGATTCAGAAGTGCAAATAGGTAGTTACAGAATAGCTGTGGAGTTGTAAACTACAGTATAGGAAATGTAGTAGGCAAAGAACTTATACATATAACCCATGGACATGAACAGTGGTGGGGGGATGTCTGAGGGGGTAGAAGATAGGCAAAGGGGTAAAAATAAAGACAACTATAATAGCATAATCAGTAAAATATAATTTTTAAAAAATAGCATTTAGTTCAAAATGCTGCTGTGACTTCTGTGTCTCAATTTTCTCTATTTCAGTTCACTACCACCATCTGTTTAGATCTCCAGAATTCTATAAAATCATGACACAGTTCTGAGGAGAGAAAGTGGACAGTTGCATTCCTGAAAGGTTTTTTTTTTTTAAATAGCCCTGGCTGGTGTGGCTCGGTTGATTGAGTGCCAACCTGTGAACCAAAGGGTCGCCCATTCAATTCCCAGTCAGGGTACATGCCTGGGTTGTGGGCCAGGTCCCCATTTAGGGGTGCGTGAGAGGTAACCACACATTGATGTTTCTCTCCCTCTCTTCCTCCCTCCCCCCTCTCTAAAGCTAACTAACTAAATAAATAAATAAATAAGTAAATAAATATTCTATAAAACTGCTTGTTCTCTACTGTTGGTTTTCAGTGGAATATACTTCAGGAATAAGACAATATATTATATATCTGATTGTTTTAGTTTCATCAGGCTACTATAACAGAATACCATAGTCTGGGTATCTTAGAAGCAACAACCTTCTTACTGTTCTAGGGGCTGGGAAGTCCAAGATCAAGTCCCTGGCAGGTTCCGTGTCTGGTAAGGGCCCACTTCCTGGTGCACAGACAGTACTTTTTGCTGTGTCCTCATGGTGGAAAGGACAGGGGAGCTGTCTGAGGCCTCAAGGCCCTAATCCCATTCATGAGTGCTCACCTTTATGACCTATTCACCTCCAGATATCATCACATTGGGATTGTGTTTTCAATGTATGAATCTGGGCGGGACACAAACATTCAGTCTGTAACACTGACTGTATGATACAAGGAGAAAAATGATATTTCCCATATAACTCACTCAATTTCTAAATAATCAACTACCATGTTAATTTTTCATTGATCTTATTTTCTACCTGAGGTTAAATTACTTAATTGATTTACCTGTACTTGTTTTCAGGCTTCTCTGCTAATCTTTTTTATTTTTTTAATTATAAAAAATTGTAAATACACTCAAAAGTGGATAGTATAGCACACCCCCATATGCCCATCCCTCAGATTCAACTATTATCAATATTTTACCATATTTATTTTTATATATTTTTCTTTAATCTTTCTTTGCTGAGATATTTTAAAGCAAATCCTAGGCATTTTTGTATGTATACCCTGACATACTTCTATATGCATCTCTAAAAAATAATGTCTTATAGAACCAAAATGCCGTTCTGACACCTAGTAAAATTAAAAATTACTCCTCAATATCATCTAATAGCTAGACCCTATTCAAGCTTGCCCAATTGTCTCAAGAATATATTTTTCAAGATGGTTTGTTCACACTGGGATTTAAAGTCCACAGGTCACAATTGGTCATTTTTTTATTTCATGTCTGTTTTGTTGCAGGGCAGTTTCTCCCCTCTCCTTTCTCCCCACCTTTTTTTGTGTGTCATGAACTAGTTGCAGGAACCAGGTCAGTAGTCCTGTGGAACTTCTCACATTTGGGATTTGTCTGTTTGCTTTATCACGGGGTCACTTTGTTGCCGTGTTGCGTATGTTTCCTACAAATGGAAGTTAACTGTAGAGACCTGATTAAAGTCAGATTTAAGTTTTTTGGCAAGAATGCTTAGGAGGCCTGTTGTGTATGGCTACCTACTTCTCATGACGCTAAAAGACCCCACTGGTGATCGTCTCAGTATTGTTTATTACCTCCACTGTGGCAAAATGATGATTTCCTTATTTTGACATTTCTTCCACATTTATTAGCAAGAGTTTTGTAAAAAAGACCTTTACTTCATCAACTAGGCTTGCTTGGGGTTACCCTGAAATACATTTTGTATGAGAGACTCCCAAGTAATTTTATATTACTGTGTTCTTGATAAAAGATAACGAGTTTGAATCAAAATAAAAGGAATTGAATTTGAGCATCACAATAAAATTCTGAGTCCTACAGCAAAAGGTGGATGATTGCTTTTCTTTTACAAGTGAGATGTGTACACCAGTTGCTCTTAAAGTTAAAGGTGGAGCTCTATGAAAGCCTTTATTAACTGGAATCAAGCAGTGGAGAGGAAAGAATACTAGATTAGGATTAAAAAATTGGGCCTAGCCCCTAAATGTCTAATCCATTCATTCTTTATAGACTGGGCTGTGTGAGTTGTGTGTGTGTGTGTCTAAATATTGTCAGTGTTTTCATGAAATTGTTTGTAGACTAAAGAAATCAAGATTATGAGTTATAGAATTAATACTTAAATATGTTTAAAGGCAGGGAGAATTCTCCATTGAATATCATTTTTTTATTTAAATTATACTTATGGGAGAAAGTCCTATGACCATAGTTTGTCATAATACCTCTTGTTTAATTTCATGTCTTTACATTTTTATTCAGTAAAATCACTTAATAAAGTTATGCTAAATAAAGCCTTTCTTATTTGTCCTCCATTGTACCTTAGGCAAGTTTGTTTTTATTCATTTTCTGAACTTGTATACTCTGAGGGAAGTAAACTTTGTATCATATGAAAATTACACAGGTCGGTGTTCTTAGAGTAATGACTATTTCTAGACAGCCTCTAAACATTTGAGAAGGCCATTAAAAATATGTGCTAGTGTTATTTCTCCTTAAACCCTTGCTGTGATTATACTGTTTATTTAAAAATAATAATATTGTGGGTCTTTTCTGAAAGATAAATAATGTCATTATAGAGGAATGCCTCAGAAGCTCATAGATAAGATCAGTATACTTATTTTTAGTCTCTTGAGCTAAGTATAAAAGCTGATTATTCCACATCGGAACTCTAAAATCGTTTTAGTGCCGAAAATTACATTCTTCTACCTGTTGAATTCAATACATGCTTGTAAAACACCTACTGTGTGCAAACCATTAAGCTAGGTATTGAGTAGTAGAGCTGATTTCAGTGTTTGGCTGAAGATAGAAAGAGCCCTCCAGAAGTTGTGTTTCAGCCATGTTGTCTCCTTGTCCTCACTTAAGGCAGCGATAGCCCCTGAGTTTAGACCTCTTCATGCAGCCTTTGTCCTGTTTCCTTATTTTAAAGTGCCATGCGGGCTAGAGAGTGGGGTTGAAGCTCTGCTCTTAGGAGACCACAAAGCTTGTATATTCTTCTGTCCTCTGCCAGAAAGAAGGGTGGTTTTTGTATTTTTAGGGATTTTCAATTATTTCATGCTGTCTGGATACCATTTCACCTTTATTCATGTTAATACATATTTATTATCCTTTTTCTTTAAGATTTCATTTATTTATTTTTTAAAGAGGAGGAGAAGGGAGGGAGGGAGAAAGAGAGGGACAGAAACATCGATGTGAGAGAGAAGCATAAATCAGTTGCCTCTCATACATGCCCCAGCCGGGGACCAAACCTGCATCCCAGGCCATGTGCCCTGACCTGTGACCTTTAGTTTTGCAGAATGATGCCCAACCAACTGAGCCACACCGGTTTTTTTTTAAAGGATTTTATTTTATTTTTAAACAGGGGGAGAGGGCGGAGAGAGGGAGAGAAACATCGTATGGTTGCGTCTCACGCGCCCCCTACTGGGGACCTAGCCCACAATCCAGTCATGTGCCCTGACTGAGAATTGAGAACCTGCGACCCTTTGGTTCGCAGGCCAACACTCAATCCACTGAGCTACACCAACCAGGGCTATTGAGTATCTTTTAAGTGCCAGGTATTGTCAGTCTGAATTTATACAAATTCCACATCCTGTAGAAAGAAACTTGTTTCTTACTAAATGAAGTTTAATGAAGTTAAAAACACTGCATGTAATGAGGTTAAAATATATGATTCACTTCTAAATTTATTAGATCTGAGGTTGTAATTTTAATATTAAATGTTAATATTTAATAATAAAGCTTAAGACAACCAGTTTCTCATGAAGATTTTCAGGGCTTTCTTCAGGCTGAGATAGCTCACCACAAATGCAATAAAATCGGTGGAGCCCACATATAGATTTTATTCAAACTAACTTCCATCTCTCAAAAACCTAAGCATATATTTTTACACAAGTAAGCTGCAAGTTTATTTTCATAAAGGCATAAAAGAAGTAGGGTGATACAGTGAAAAGCATATGGGATTTGAATAAGTTCTGGCCCTACTGTTTGTTAACTATGTGACCCTTGGAGAATTGCTACTGCTTAGCCTCAAATAGGGATAATTATAATGGAATGCTTCAGAGTTATTGAATTGATTATATTTGAATAACTTCAGGGTGATTGTGGGTGTAATTTATCTCCTTTAATGAAATGCCCCTGTAATGATTATTGTTGTTAGGCAAGGGACGGGACAGTGAAAGAGTGAACTACATCTCAGGTCTTTCCTTTTCATGAATATGATACCATTTATGCTGGCAGCTTAGCCTGGCTGCTGAGCTGTGGCTGGCTAGAGTTTCCATTCCAGTAGTGGTCAGATGATGTAAAAAGTTGTGACTGCTTAACTGCACTACATACTTTCTTAACTTTTTAGGAGATGCTTGATATGTCATTTTTAATGGTTGTCTTAAGTAAATCCCCTCCCTTTTTAAACAGCTTTGTTAAGACTTAGTTTATATCCTCTATAGTTCACCCATTTAAAGTATACAATGCAATGGCTTTTGGTATATTCACAGAGTTGCACATCCATCACCATAATCAATTTTAGAACATTTTCTTTATTAATCATCTCAAAAAGAAATCCTGCAATCCTAGCCATCATTCCCTAATCCTACTGGGCCTTTCCTGCCCTAAGCAGTCACTGATCTACCCTTTTTGTCTCTATAGATTTGCCTATGCTGGGCCTCTCAAAATGGAATCATATACCGTATTTTGCCACATACAATGTGCCTCCCATGTATAATGCACACCCACGTTTTTGGCTCACACTTTCAGGAAACCTTTCATTTTAATTTTTTAATTCAGTGTTTTATTTATTCATATTTAGAAACAAAACAGATTATCATATTCCAGGGTATTATTTTGCATACGGATATTGTTATTGCTTTCTTGCTTTTCCTTTTTTTTTTTTTTTTTTTTTTTTTAGAGAATAAAGTTTTCATCCACTCTCCAAGAAAGGAGGCAGGCATGGTCTCGTTACTGGTTTCGAGAGTTACACTTTTAACACGTAAGCATAAATAAAAGAATTAAAAACATATAGATACAGAATTAGTACTACTCACATATAATGCGCACATCCTTATTTTTCCTTCAAAAATTTGGGCAAAAAAGTGCACACTATAGATACACAGCAAAATATAGCACTATGTGATTCTTTGTGACTGGCTTTTCTTTTAAAGATTATATTTACTTTTTAAAAGATTTTATTTATTTATTTTTAGAGAGAGGGGAAGGGACAGAGAAAGAGAGGGAGAGAAACATCAATGTATGGTGCCTCTCATGTGCCCGCTACCAGGGACCTGGCCCACAAACCAGGCACGGGCCCTGACTGGGACTCGAACCAGTGACCCTTTGAGTCACAGGCCAGTAGTCAATCCACTGAACCACACCAGCCAGGGTGACTGGCCTCTTTCCTAGCATGATATTTTTAAAGTCTATCCATGTTCTCTTTTTGTTATATTAAGGTGCTTGAGGGACACTGACCTGTCCTGTAGGAAGCAGAGATAAAGTAGTCTTTGTTTTTTTAAATAAAGTTTACTGGTGTTCCATGGCTGGTGTCAGTCACAAAGATGAGAAAAACCCTATAAACAGCTACTGTAGCTGCAAACAAAAGCATGGTGTTCCAGTACAGAGTGTGGAAAAGATTTATGTCATGTGTACATGAATAATGTCATTATTGTTGGTACATCTTTCAATGTGGATAATAATAATGTGTAACTCTATGGGACTATCTTAACTGAAACTGTTGCACCATTGTCATTTTTATTTGCTACTTTCCTTGTGTAGCTAATTTTCCTGCTGAGTGTTCTGCATGACTCAGACATACTATCTTAATACTTTTAGTTACATGCTACATTTTTTATCTTTATATGAGCCTGATGAATTAAATGCCAGGTATTTTATTTTGGGATAAACAGTAATTACATATTAGTATAAATGAGTTGTTGGAAACAGGATACATATAAGTACAATCTTCAGAGCATATGCCCCTACTGAAATTTGTGGCTGTAGTTAAAAAAAAAAAAAGCTAGCCTTTTGACTCTGAAAAACTCTATGACATGAGCCTCTCTGTGCCTCAGCTTCTTCCTCTGTAAAGTGGGGCACTTGAACTAATACTTAATTAGCATTGACAGTCTTTAACTTTGTGTTTCTGTGAAGATAATTGGTAAATGTGGTACTGATGATTCCAGACTACTTTCTACAATCACATCAAGAAAATTGCATTCTAATGTTGGATTTCCTATGTCCTAATTAGTTATGTAATGTGTTATGGTATGTATAGTCTTAACAAAAATCTTATTTTTCTGAAGTAGAATTAGTAGAATTCATGGCCTGATATTCCAAATGGTCTATTAATGCAAAAAGAATTTAAAATAGTACTCACCTAGAACATCAATATGTTGGATCAGTGTGATCAGCTGTGAGTAACAGAAAACCCAAAACAAGTGCCTTAAAATGAGATTGAAATTTATTTCTCACTCACATTAAAGTTGGCACAGGTCTGGTATGGAGCTTCATGGCATCATGGACCTTTTACCAATTATCCCCTTTTCTGTCTTAGCACTCTACCCTCCCTGTGGGTACAAACCATATTCTCATTGAGAAAAATGGTTGCATACACATTACAGGGAGCAGGATGGAGAAAAGGATGAAGCACAAGGTAGAAGGTACCATCAATGCTCTATTAAGTATGATTCCCAGACACTTCCATGTGCATCCATCACATTAGGTGGATTCGAGACATGGTGACATGGCCATTCACAGATACAAGGAAAGCTGGGAAGTGTAGTCATGTGTCCAGCTAAAAATTCTAATTAGGGTGGAAGAAAGGGAGCTGTGGGGAGCCTCTACTACAGTCTGGTTAATGATAAAAGAGAAAACCAAGGGACATTTACTATTATATCTCCTCTACTAAAGAGAGAGAGTTCCTTCTATAGTAGCTATTTCCAGTAGCTGATATTGGTTCTCTAAATGGACATATCCTTCTTTAGTTAGTAACTGTTTCTAGTAGCTGGTATTCATTCTCTAAATGGAAACGTACTTTTAGAGAAGAGCTGACAGCATCATGGAAACATCCCTTAAGAATGTCATTCTCTGCCCTGGCTGGTGTGGCTCAGTAGATTAAGTGCTGGCCTGCAAACCAAAGGGTCGCTGGTTCGATTCCCAGTCAGGGTACATGCCTAGGTTGTGGGCCATGCCCCCAGTAGGGGGTGTGTGAGAGGCAGCCACACCTTGATGTTTCTCTCCCTCTCTTTCTCTGTCCCGTCCCCTCTCTCTAAAAATAAATAAATGAAAGCTCTTTTAAAAAATGTCCTCCTTTCTATGACTGGGTTAATGCACAGGTCCTTCTAAGAGAGAACTGCTAAATATATTTCCTAGTTTTAATTCATTAGTTGACATTATGATTGATGAGCCAGCCTCTTGTGAGTTAGCTAATGTGGATTTTTCCCACTGAACTCAGTAACCCATGGGGAAACTGATCAAGCAGAGAATAGACCCAATCCTAGATGTACAGTGAGCATACGGGGAACATATACTTTGTAAGGCTTCATCTGACCTGAACCACCATTTCTCATTCTTGATCTTGAAGGGGGGGCAGGAATCACAAACCTGTAGTTATTAATATCTCCATCTATAAAATCAAAATAATGTTTTGCATGATGAAGATTGGTAGTAGTCTTATAAAATGTTTTTAAGTAGGAAAGAGCTTTCCAGGGCTAATGATATGGCAAGTCTTGACTTAAAAACCCACTTAGAGAATCATTTACGGCTCTGGAATGCTGTGACTTTTTCAGAGTTTTGGGGGTTTTTTGGCTTTTTGGTTTTTTTTTTAAGGATTGTATTTATTTTTCATTTTTAGACAGAGAGGAAGGGAGGGAGGAAAAGAGGGAGATAAACATCAGTGTGTGGTTGCCTCTCATGCCCCTCCTGGTGGGGACCTGGCCCACAACCCAGGCATGTGCCCTGACTAGGGAATCAAACCAGCAACCCTTTGGTTCGCAGGCTGACAGTCCACTGAGCTACACCAGCCAGGGCCAGAGTTTTTTAAAATAAATAATCAGCAGAGCCAGACTCATGCTCTAGAATATGGAAATAACATATTTCATCTGCAGCATTGTCTCATCTGTTCCATTTCCTGCCTGAAATCATCTTAAGGATGAAGTCTTCCCATATCTTTCTTAAAAGAACAAAGTGATCCTAGTAAACTAAAGAGGCCATGTTTAGGATTATAATATCTAGAAACTTGTTAATTTTCACCAGTGTCAAGATACCAGGCAGCCTGCACACTTTCCTGGATTCATAACTATTTGAGGTTTGCTCAGTTAGTCATGACATCTCAGGTGCTCTTTTATGGCTATAGAATTCTGTAAAAGTAAGATCCAAGCTCTGGCTGCTATGGCTCAGTTGGTTGGAGCATCGTCCCAAAGACCAAAATGTCGCAGATTCAGTTGTCAGTCAGGGCATACACCCAGGTTGCGGATTCAGTCCAGGGTCGGGCGCATATGAGAAACCAGTCGATGTTTTTCTCTCACAGCGATGTTTCTCTCTCAACCTCTCTCTCTCTCCACCCCCCCATTCCCTTCTCCTTCATTCTCCCTCCTCTCTCTTCCCCTCCTCTCTCACTAAAATCAGTGAGAAAAAAAAATGTCCTCAGGTAAGGATTTTTTAAAAATAATCCAAAAAACTGATAGGCTTTTGATTTATACAGCTTAGCCATCTGGAAGTTGTTGAAGAAATGTAGCTAAACTAATGACTGTTTCCCAAAATTCCATTCTCTGTCTGAGTCACTTCAGAAGGGAGTCCACTTGTGGCCCAGGCTCAAAGAATTTGAATCCGAACCAGATTGAACCAGGGAGATGTGGTCTGGGCTCAAATTATCCCTGACTCAGGAATATTCAGACACTAACCTCATTCCAGCCTCACAACAAAGAACCAAAAGACCTTCATCATGATGGTGAACACTCCTGTATGCTAGGCACATCCCCCAGAGAAAGATGTTGTAACTAGCTTCATTTTACACATGAGGAAATTGATACTTGCCTATGGCCCTACTAGGGGGAGTAGCTGAAGCTCAGTTCTACAGTTAATGCCTCACCTGTGGCATCTTCTGTGGAACGCTCTGATTTATACTCATTCCTGGCTAATGAATTTCCAAGCCACAAAGACATTGTTTTTTCTCATTTTCAAGGCTGTATTTTTTCATTTGTTAGCTTATTCTCATTTTACCACTCTAGAAAGAGCTTGTGGTTTTACTAAACTTCCTTGTTTCAGTTTTAGTTCATACAATGTACACATTCACACCTTTTCTCCTCAGGGATCCTAAGCTCCAGTAAGAATTCTGAAAAACCAGTACCTTTTCTGGTAACTGAGAATTCACCAATAAAGTATTGGAATTAATCTGCTCAACCCAGAACCCTCAAGGTTTATAAAGGACCCGCTTGCCACTTCTCCCATGGTGACTTGAACGGGGTGTAGAGAATGCACCTCCCCAAGGGTTCAGGGTTTGAAATAGAGTCACCCACAGCTCAGCAAGTTTTAAACTACAATTTAGAAAAGGGGGTCCATATAGAGAGGAAATTCAGTGCCTTCTAATAACTTTATGTATTTTTGAAGATAGTTATTAAGTTACCTGGTCTATAGATTGAACAAACTCAAGTCCTTTAATTTAAAAGCAAGTTAATCTTTCATGACTGCTCCATTAAACATAGTTGTATTCATTTCTGTCTGTTACTCTGTGCTTTTCCAGGGAGTTAAAACTGATTGTTGATTTATGTTCTGTGGCCAGGTATCTGAAATACAGTTGACCTACCTAGATTATCACAGCCAACTCTTCTCTTTTTTTAAAGTGTGGTTCTTTTTTTTCATCTTTAGGGCCACTCTGGCTCTTTATTTCTGGATGTTTCCTTGGTTCTCACATAAACCCAGCAATTCCTAGGGTGGGTGGTTGTTAGTATGCCATGACATTTCCAGAATCAAATAAAGCTTTATTAATTTTAAAGACATGGTTCTGTGTCAAAGATTGGAGAAAACTAAAGAGACATAACTAAATGTGATGTGGAATCTTAGATCCTAGAAAAGAAAAAGAACATTAGTGGAAAAACTGGTAAAATTTTAATAAAGCCTACAGTTTAGTTAATAGTATTGTACCAGCGTTGATTTCCTGTTGTTGTACTATGGTTGTGTAAGATTTTAACATTAGGGGCAGCTAGGTGAAAGGCGTATGGGAATTTGTGCAGCTCTTCTGTAAATCTGAAATTATTTCAAAATTCAAACTTTAAGTGAATATACATACACTGTTCCAAAATGTTTGGGAATTATGGTATTGGCCTTTCTTGAGGCTCTGTAAGGCAAAGAAGATGAACCAGAATACATCGGTATACTCAACTATGCACAGGAACCAGTGACAGAAATTGTTTCACCTGTGTGTTGTTCAAACTCTGCCATTCTAGTACAAGCTTAGTGAGGCCCATGGAAGGCAGCAGGGTCTCATGGGAAGAGTAAAGGGTTTGGATTCAGTAATGGATTTCATTTCCTCTTCTGCCACTGTCTAGTGATTTCAATTTGAGTAGCCAGCTTGACCTTTGAGTCTCAGTTTCTTCATTTGAATATGGAGGAGTATAATACCCAGCCCACAACGATTATAAGGATTAAATGGGATTTATGTATTTGAGTGTTAGCCATAACTCTAAAACACTATGTAAAATGTTCATTTTTATTAATATCCTAAAGAATTATTTGAAGAAAAAATGAGTCCCTGGTTTCAAAGATCATGTATTAGGTTTAGGCTGGCTCTCCTGAGAATATTTCCTTCCCTTACACTTGTCTTTCATTTCATTCTCCTTCTGTCTTGGCATTATTCTGTGCTCCTTTTTCTACATGCTCTTAAGAGACCCATCCTTAGTTAATAATGACTATAAATTAAATAGAAATCAATAATTAAATACTAATAAGCAGATTATTTGTGATTAACAGGGCATGTATGGTTTTCTGGGATACGGGTCAAAGGGGAATATGAGTTAACAAATTTGAATCCCTCACTACCTTCAGGTTCTCACAAAGATCTGATAGAATGATTTAAATTAAAAATGGAGACTTTATCATTACCCAAAAATGGAGAAAAAGTCTTTATGGAGCCCATATAGAATAATTACTAGGAATATAGCAGAGTAAAAATAGACCCACCAAAATAGCAAACATCTGAGATTAAAAAGGTGTTTTAGAAGACCAATTATGATAGCAAAGATAGCACTTCAGAGTTGTTTTTAGAACTTTGGTAACACCAGCAAAGAGAAAAGCCATGCACAAACCAGAGAAAACAATGGTAATAGAGGAACCAAAAAGGAAAACCCAAACTTCAGAAAATAGAATGATCAATTATAGGACTGCAAAGGATAAAAGATACAAATACTATTAAAAGGAGCTAGTAACAATTAAAAGAAAAAAAAAACAAAACCTTGAAGCACTGATAAAAAGTATAAAGAAATTTCCATCCCTTAGGGGACAAATGGCATCAAAATAATGGGGTAGTCAGTAAAATTGAGGCTAGATAAAGATATTCAGATTAAAATACAAATGGAATAGACAAATAGGTTGCACCAAATTCTGTAGATCTAGTTTTTTGCTCCTGCAACTCCTCTCTAAACAAAGTGGAGGGGAAGGATGAGTGTTGCAAGTGGAAAGATGCCTCAGTAAACGAAAAACTAAGATGTTATTGTAGAAAAAAATAGACCTTTGCTTACAGATTGAGAGTTTGTGGAGTACTTCTGCCCCCGCCCCCATGACCCATCCCCACCACCAATTTGGCACTTAAAGACATATCTACTTATCAGTTTCTTAAAACTAGAAAGAAAGAAAAACTATCCTCTGGAGAATAAAAGATAAGAATGACCTCAGACCTTACAACTGAGATTATAGAGAGAAGATGCATTTAGGGAAATATTTATGAAATACCAGCCAATTTATCTTGCCTAGCTGTCTGCCTTCTGAAGATAAAAGATTTTGAACTCTGATATTGTAGAAGAATTTCAAATAGCCAAGTACCAGTGAAGATTATAAAAGACTTGGAATGCAGAGGAAACTTCTGAAATATAAGTGGTAGAGACCAGAGTACTTGGAAGGAAGAGAGGTAGTAGAATCATCCAGGAGTGGCAGCTTAAGTATTGGGCACAAAACTCTCCAGTGCAGGATTTGTACCTGAGGTGCTGTATTCCATGGTCTGAACCTCTACAAGAACAGAAATGCAACCTTAGCTTAACTCAGTGATAACGAGGGCCTAGGAAAATCTTGCTAACCAAATCTCACAAGAGTTCCAATTTATAGATTTGGCATGAGAAATTGAAGTTTCAGGTGAACTTGAACCTTGATTAAACATGAGTAAAATTTTTGCACTCTTTCCCTTAGTTAAGTCATGTGGGGAAAACAAAATCATTGTATAACTGGTGAATTTAGAGTTAGAATAAAGAAATATAAGTAATTTTAAGAAGTATTCTTCTGCTAACTTTGCTGTATTCTTCCCTGGTATAGGGCTTTCTCGTGGACCTGTAATGTCTAAGTGTTTGGCATTCATTCACTGGCAGGCTCTGTATATGGCGGGAAATGTATGCTTAAATCTATGCATATAATCTATGCTTCTCTACAGACATATCTACTAACACTATCTCCTTTTGAATCACTTAATACCATTGTCTCTACAAGCTTTTTGTACAGATGTAGGTAAATATTGGTCAAATATATTACTTTGTTTCTTTTAAATTCAAAAATTCAAAAGATATAAAAGGATATAGATATAGATATGACACTGTCCTCCCTAGGGTCCGTGTTCTCTCAACAAAAGCAGCTCACATTATCAATTCCTAGGATAACCTTTCAGGGATAGTTTATGTATATTCAAGCAAATTTCTGTATCCTTTAGTGGTGACATCTATCAAAATCCACTTAGTAATAGATGTGTTTGCAGTGTTGTCAGTGATGTGATACAGAGCAGTCAACTATCGGCTGAGCTGCAGAGGTGTCACATCTAACGCTGATTGTTAATACTGACATAGAACCTGCCATCTAATTCTCTCAGGCTCAGGTTACTGCAGTAGGGCCAGGTACTGGCCAGTGCAGTGAGGCCACACTGTGGCTCATCAATTGAACTTCAGTCACAGGTCTGAGAGAATGAGCTCTCCTACAGTTAGTTCCTATACTCTAGCTGAACAGAAACAAGGATGTATCCTGGTTTTCTTGTATTTTTAATTTGTTCCTGAGACTACTTTGATTATGTTAAAAAACAAAAAGATTGCATCTTCTAAAGCACAGTCTTTGAGCACAGTCCCGTTTGGGCAGGGCCTGGAGAGACAACTTGCCAGTTTGCTATTTTGTTGTCAGAAAGATGAGCTAGAGATCAACTAGTCCAAAACAAAAGTTCTATTTGGCGATATGTATTTTTAATAATTATTTTAGGTGATATGGTGATACTTATTTTAAGCTCACTGCTTAGAGCTCAGTGTTAGGTGGATACTTCATTAGGGTTTATTCGTATGCAGACAGTTGATTGTATCTGCCCTAAAAAGTTTTTTCTAAGTTTGGCTCCAAAATAAATAGAGATACCACTTGACTCACAATGGGGTTACATCACAATTACACACCTAACTTACCGAACATCATGGCTAAACCTACCCTACCTCACACCTCCTCAGAACACTACATTAGCTTACAGTTGGGTAATTATCTTGAGTTTCATCTCAAGACTAATTATCTTCCTCTTACCAGAAGCAGGGGACACAGATGGGCATTTTGCAAACATGATGGGATGTGAAAACACAAAACACACCCAAAAAACGATGGGAACAGAGCACGCTGTAGTATCAGTTGTTTACCCTGGTGATCCTGGCTGACTGGGAGCTGCAGCTCGCTGCTGCTGCCCAGCAGCATCACAAGAGTATCATACCAAATATCACTAGCCTGGGAAAAGATCAAATTCAGAGAACAGTTTCTACACTTTTACACCGTCATAAAGTGGAGCTATCATAAATCGGGGACCATCTGTGTACAAAAAGCAGTAGATTTTCTCTTTTCTGGGAATAACCAGCTTATAAAATATAATGGTGAAAAAGTTCCTGTTCATAATAGGAACAAAAATATATATAATAACTAGGAATAAATGAAACAAAAGTGTAAAACCTCTATGAATAAGCTATACAAATCTACTGAGAGGCATAAAATAAAACTCAAATAAATGAAAAGTCATTATATTCCTGGATATTAAGACCCATTCTCCCTAGAATAAGCTATAAATGTAATACACTGTTGGTTAATTTCTCAACAGTGAGACAATTTTTTTAAAATCGTGTATCTCAAAAAAAAATAGCTTTGAAAATATTAAAAAGGGCCCTGGCTGGTGTGGCTCACTGGACTGAGCGCTGACCTGCAAACCAAAAAGTCACCAGTTTGATTCCTGGTCACGGCACATGCCTGGGTTGCAGGCTTGGTCCCTGCTTGGGGAGGATGTGAGAGGCAACCAACCAATCGATGTTTCTTTCGCACATCACTGTTTCTCCCCTTCCCTTTCTCCCTCCCTTCCTCTTTCTCTAAAAATAAATAAATAAAATATTTTTTTAAAGAAAACATTAAAAAGAAAGAGTAATGATAAATAATTGCCCTGTTGTATATAAATTGTATATAAATTACTAAAGTTGCATTAAAACAAAACAATGAGTGCTGATGCAGAACATCATAGACAGAAAAAAAGGAAACAGACTGCAAAATCCAGAAACAGACCCAAGCATGTATAAAAAGTGACCCTGAAAAACGTAGAATTTTAAGGCAGTGGAGAAGGAATTTTATAAATGCTATTAGAACAAATGACTAATCATTTAAAAAACAATTTTAGGTCTTTTTTCCATGCCATAAAGTCGATTAAATTTAAATATTTAAATTTAACATGCCTAACCGTGTAAGTAGTAAGAGAATACAAGTGTGTATTTCTATAATGTGATGTGGGGAAATCAAAGAGAAACCATAAAGCAAGATCACAAACTCAGTACCAACAGGGCAACAGGACCAGGCAAGAAATTAAATCATTCTAGCACACTGGGTAAAAAAGAAAATCATACAGTCCATTTTTTTTAATTTTAAATTTTTATTTATTGATTTGAGAGAGAGAAAAACATCAATTTGTTGTCTCACTTATTTATGCATTCATTGGTTGCTTCCTGTATTTGCCCTGCCTAGGAATCAAACCCTCAACCTTGGCATATCAGGATGACACCTAACCAGCTGAGCTACCCAGCCAAGGCCTTATTTTGATTTTCTTTCTTTCTTTCTTTCTTCTTCTTCTTCTTCTTCTTCTTTTTTTTTTTTTGATAGAGGCAGAACTATTTATCTTCTTTGAGAAAAATAACAGCATGAACACTATAATAAGTGACCACCAACATTTGGTTCAGAGTTATGGAGTGATAAAAAATGGTGGAAATTGTGACATGAAAGCACGCTGACCTCATCCCAGGTGTGCCCCTCCTCTCCTCCCAGTTGTGCAACAACATAGCACCTAGGAGGCCCCAAAACCACTCAGCTCCAAGCAATTGTTGCCATCCATACGATAATGAAGCCACAAGAGTTACACATCATCTGAGCTCTTCCCATGTAAAGCTGAAAGTTGCAAATTTTATGTTAACTCTCCCAAGTTTAAACTGTTACCTCCGTTTTTAAAGCTGGTGAAACAAAACATCCACAAGGCCAAATTCAGCCCATGGGCCACAGAGTCCATGAACTCTAGCTGTATAATTTTGCTTTCGGTTTCAGGATTATACTCACCACCTTAAATGAGTTGAGATGCTTTCCTCCTCTCCTTTCCCACACCCTTCTCCCCACAGATACAATTCTCTGGATAGCAGAGGAGTTATCTGTGGAAATTTAGGTTGACTTCCACATCTATTTCTATCAGGGCCTGGAGCCTTTTTGGGAAGACAGTTTTATATTTTCAGGATTTATTCTTGAGTCAGTTTTGGTTATTTACATTCCTATAAAAATCATACGTTTAATCTAGGTTTAAATAAATTATCTTATAGATTTTTATTTTAATATTAGCATATCAATAGTTTTTTATCTTCTTATTTCTTAATATTTTGTTGATTGGTTGATTTCGGTTCCCCTCTGGATTTTTTATTTGCTTTAATGTATCTATTTTTGTTTGACTTTGTTAATTCCTTCTTCTGGTTTATTTTGTTTGATTTGTTCTTTTTCTAGCTTTTACAGTGAATTTTTTTGTCCACCATTTTCATAATTCTTTTTAGATTAATAATACAAGTATTAAAGATTATGAGTTTTTCTCTCAGTACAATGCTTTTCCCGCCAATGTCACTAATTTCTAAATGGTCTGCGGTTTGCTTTGGCTACTTCTTGGACCCAGGTGATTTCAAAGATTATTTTTTTAATTTTTGAAGTAGTATTTTTTTGCTCATTTATCAGGGTAGAAGAGAACAAGTAAAATCTGTATAACAACCTTACCCTTGTTTATTTGCTTTTTCCTGGTAACATTCCGTAACTAACTCTCCTCACCCCCAACATCTTGTTTTGTCTTCACCTGAAGATGGCATTTAAGATAGTGGCTTCAGACATTTTGGCAAATTACTAATTTTCCTGGGTCTCTCCCATATATACACGAGGTATACATATTATTGAACTTTGTTTTTCTCATGTTAATCTGTCTTTTATCATAGGAGGGTCACCACCAAGAATCCAGATGGGTAGAGGGAAAATTATTTTTCCTCCCCTGCAGAGCAATAGGCTATATCATATAGCTTAGGTGTGTAGTTGGCTATACCTACCATCTAGATTTGTGTAAATATACTCTGATGTTTGCACGAGGACGAAATCACCTGAACGCATGATGCACTTCTTAGACTGTATCCTAGTTGTTAAGCAGTTCATCACGGTATTGTGGTAAAATGCATATCGTAATCCCTAGAGTAACCACTAAGAAAGTAACTACAATAGTATACTATAAAAAGCAACAGATCTCTCCTGGGCATTTATCCCAGAGGAATGAAAACTTACGTTCGCACAGTAACCTGTATCAGAATGTTCATAGCAACCTTTTTATAATAACCCAAAACTGGAAACAAACCAGGTGTCCTTTAGCACATGAATAGTTAAACTGTGGTACATAAACATAACCATGGAATACTACTTAGCAATATAGAAGAACAAATTATTGATACACACAACAGCCTGGATGAATCTCTAGAGAATTATGCAAGTAAAAAAAGCTAACTCCAAAGTTACATACTTTATGATTTCATCTATATATTATTTTTGAAATAATATTTTAAACATGGAGAGCAGATTGGTCATTGCTGGGAGAGGTTAGGCACTGAGGGCAAAGGGTGGAAATACGTGGTTATAAAAGGGTAACACTAGCGATCCTTGTGATATTGCAGCTGTTCAGTATCTTGTCTGTGGCAGTAGTTACACACATATGCACTCATACACAAGTGAGTGCAAGTAAAACTGGGTAAATCTGAGTAAGGTTGGCTATATCAGTGTCCTCCGTTTGTGATATGTTATAGTGATAAATGTAACTAATATATAGTTGTGATTTTATATGGTAAAATGTTACCGTTGTGGGAAACTCAGCAAAGTATGTAAGAGATCTATTATTTCTTTTTTAAAATATAATAAACGTGTACCAAAACAAAAGTGCCTCCTAATGAATGCTGGATAGAAATGTGTACCACATGATTCAATTTTTTAAACTTTATATACATAAAAGTAATATTATAAATAAAAAGCTATGAGCTATTAGAGTGATAAATATACTGTTCATACAAAGAAACTTAACAGTAGTAAAATATTAATACCTAAGGTGCTTATTTTTGGTCCTTTTGGAAAAAAAACTAAGGTGGGTTTACATTCCTCCAAACACAAAAATAGAATATAACATGATAATTGCAGCAGTCTTAGTGTTTTATCTTTGTAATGCTTTAAATGTCACCAGTCATAATAGCAGTGAACTCCTCTTGATTTATTTCTCTATCACCATCTTTATCAAATTCTTCTGTCATCACTCAGCGTTTTCACCCAGTTTTCTAACAACACATCACAAATTCCTCAAGCTTATTTTGCCTGAATCATCGTCATCAAATAGTTTAAATTCCTTTAGTCTTTCTTCATGTAGATCTCTTTCCAATATCCAGTCTGTCACAACTTCATTAAAATCTTTAAAGATAATTTTCCCCATGGCTTCTCTGTCAAAATCTTTAAGAATCTTTAGTACAAAAATAGTCACAGGGATGTAAAGTACAGCATAGGGAATTTAGTCACTAAAATTGTATTAACTATGTATGGCGTCAGATGGGTACTGGAAATACCAGGAGGAAAACTTTGTAAAGTATATGATTGTCTAATCACTATGCTGTACACTTGAAAGTAATACAAAATAATACTGAATGTAAACAGTAATTGAAAAATAAAATTCAAAAAAAGAGCCTTCGGTACATCAACTTTTTTTACATCAAACCCCAACGCTCCATTGTCACCCTTAATTCATGACAATCTATTGCTTTGTCTTTGTCAGATAGTTTAAAAACATCTTTAACTTCTTATTTCTGTTCTTCAGAGAGCTCTCTTTTTTCCTCTTTGTTTTGTCTACTACAAGTTCATTTCTAAGAGCTAAACTCACCTTCTCTCTGGACAGAAACATTCCTCTTAAGAACGACTTTAACCCCCTATCCGAGGCAGCATGACTTCCACAAGTGGTTCAACAGACACCAGTGACCCTCTCTATCATTTCTTACAACTGTCTATGAATCTACCATCATCTCAATAAAATATAAGTTAAGAAAAAATGTTTTAAAACCAAAAAAGGAATTAAAAACTGTACACTAGAAAATATCCAGTTAACACAAAAAAGAAAAAGAACATGAAACATATAGAAAAGAAATGACATTATGACACATAATCCAACCATGTTGAATAAATTATGCAAATTAAAAGGCAGCTATTAGCTGACTGGATTTAAAAAAACAAGGTCCAACTGTATACTCTCTGTACTTTAGACAATTGTATACTGTATATTCAAAAGATTCAAAATAACAGAAGAAGATATATCTTGCAAAGAATATGCATAGAAGAGCTAGAGTGGCTATGCCAATATCAGACAAAAGGGACTTTAAAACAAAAACAAATATTAATAGAGACAAAGATATTTTATAATAAAATAGTCAACTCATCAGGGAAATATCACAACTATAGACATATATCAACCTAATAGCTGAACCCCAAAATACATGAAGCAAAAACTGACAGAATTAAAGGGGGAAATTGATAATTCAACAATAATAGTTGAAAACTTCAATGTCTCACTCTAAATAATGGGTAGAACAACTATACCAAAAATCACCAAGAATACATAAGAGTTAAACAACACTATCAGCCAGCTTGACCTAACTGGCATTTATGGAACACTCTTACCTAATGACAACAGAATACACATTCTTCTTAAGCACACATGGAACATTTCCCAATGTAGACTATGTACACTAGGCCAGGAGTGTATAAAAAGTTTCTTAAAAGGCTTTATAGTAAATATTTTAGGTTTGTTGCCTATAACAGTCTCTATCGCAGCAATTCAACTCTGCCATTTTAACTCAAAAGCAGCTATAGACAACACACTAAGAACAAGTGGGCACGACTGTGTTTCACTAAATTTTATTTATAGAAACAAGCAGGCTGTGCTTAGTTTGCCAACCCCTGTGCTAGGTCATAAAACAAGTCTCAATAAATTTAAAAGAATTGTAACCTAACTTGATGGAATTAAATTAGATATCACCAAAAGGGAATTTGGGAAATCCATAAATATTTGGAAATTAAACATTACACTACTAAATATTCCATAGGTTAAAGAAGAAAATACAAGGAAAATTAGAAAACATTTTGGTTGGATATGAAAATACAACAAAACAAAATAATTGCATGACTACCCAATGCAATCTGCAGATTCAGTGCCATCCCTATCACAATTCCAATGGTCTTTTTACAGAAATAGAAAAGCCAGTCCTCAAATTCTTATGGAATTGCAAGAGGCCCCAATAGCCTAAACAATTTGGGTGGGAGTGGGGAGAACAGTGTTGGAAGATTTCTTTCTCCTCAATTTCTAAACTTATACAAAGCTAAAGTAATCAAAACTGTGGTACTAGCATAAAGATAGATATATAGACCAGTGGAGTAGATTTGAGAGTCCAGAAATAAACCCCAGACGTCTGTGATCAATTGATTATTGATAAGAGTACAAAGACAATTCAGTGGGGAAAAAATCATCTAAAAAATGGTGCTGGACAACTGGATATTCACATGCATAAGAATAAAGCTGGATCTCTCCATCATATCCTATACAAAAATTAACTGAAAATAGGCATTTTCAGTTACCTAAATTACCAATTACCTAAATATAAGAGCTAAAACTCTTATAAGAAAACAGAGGTGAATCTACATGATCTTAGACATGACACTAAATGCATAAGCCACAAAAAAAAAGAGAAAATAGACTTCAGAATTTCAATTTTTTGTGAATCAAAGGACATCAAGAAAGTGAAAAGACAAACTACAAAGTGAGAGAAAATATTTGTAAATCATGTATTTAATAAGAGTTTAGTATCCAGAATACATAAAGAACTTTTACAACTTAAAGTTCAGTTTTAAAATAGGCAAAGTACTTAAATAGCCATTCTCCAAAGATACACATATGAAATAAGTACATGAAAGGATGCTCCACATCATTAGTCATTAGAGAAATGCAAATTAAAATCACAATGAAATAGCACTTCACACCTATGATGATGGATATGTAAAAAATAAAGAGCACATAAATAAACAAGTGTTAATGAGGATATGAAGAAATTTGAGTCCTTACATTGCTGGTAGGAATGTAATATGGTATATAGCCACTGTGGAAAACAGGTTGGTGATTCCTCAGAAGTTAAACAGAATTATCATATGACCCAGCAGTCCACTTCTAGGAATATACCCAGAAGAATTGAAAACAGATACTCAAGCAAATCCTTGAACACAAGTGTTCATAGTAGCATTATTCACAATAGCAAAACAGTGGAAAGAACCCAAATGTCCATCAAGGGATAAATAGATAAATTGTGGGGTATACATACAATGGAATATTATTCAACCACAAAAAGAAATTAAGTACTGATACATAGTACTACAACGTGAATATAAACTTCAGAAACATTATGCTAAGTGAAAGAAGCCAGATACAAAAAGTCATGTAACTGGTTGGGTAACTTGGTTGGTTAGAGCATCATCCCAATACACTAAGGTTGCAGGTTCAATTCTCAGTCAGGGCATACACAAGAACCAACCAATAAATGCATAAATAAGTGGGAAAAAAATCGATGTTTCTCTCTCTTCTTCCTCTTACTCTCTAAAAAAATTAAGTCATGTATAGTATGATCCCATGTATATGAAATATCTACAGTAAGTAAATCCATAGAAACAGAAAGTAGTTTGGTGGTTGCTGGGTCTGCAGAGAGGAAGGCATAGGGAGTAACTGCTTCATGGTACAGGATTTTATTAAATTTAGAGTGATTAAATGTTTTGGATTTAGATAGAGGTGGTGGTTGCTCATCATTTTGAAGGCACTAAATGCCTCTGAACTGCTCACTTTAAAATGGTTAATTTTAGGTTATGTAAATTGCACCTGGTTTTTAAGCTCTTAAGTTGTGATAAACCTAAATTTTATAAGTATATTCAAAGGTACCACTTTTGTAATAATCATTTGCTACCTGAGTTTAGAAACTTATTTAATAAGTTATTTTTATTAAATCATTGCTCAGAAAATTAGATTATTGATGCTTTCAAAAAGAATAATGGGACATAGTTAAAGCAGAGGTTAGAGAGAAATTTATGGCTATAAATATTTGTATTGGAAAAGAATAGAGAATTCAGATCAATAACCTGCCCTTCCACTATAAGGAAGCTAGAAAAAGAAGAGCAAACTAAACCCAAAGCAAGTAGAAGGCAGGATATAATAAAACTTATTAAGTCACAGGTCCTCTGTGGAGCCAAATTCTCATGTACCCTGTCCCTTTTG
The DNA here is from genome assembly GCA_004026545.1 of Mormoops blainvillei. Lineage (NCBI taxonomy): Eukaryota > Metazoa > Chordata > Mammalia > Chiroptera > Mormoopidae > Mormoops > Mormoops blainvillei. Next base: position 22,818 of record PVJD01002270.1, read on the forward strand.
TATCTTGGTGAGAAATCCTACTGCCAATAAAATACTCGTCTTCTCTGTTTCTTTTCTTTAAAAATAAAAATAAACTGATTAGATGGTTTGAAATTTATGCTGAGACCAGGAGTTTCAGGAACTATTAATTTTACAAAGGGAGAGAAAGTTTTCATGTAATTAAAGTCAGAAATACCAAGTAAGATGCAGCAGTGTATGTATGTTCTTTCTTCTCTTCACTCCCACAAGAGCAATTGCTAAATACCTTTTACATTTGTAATACCTAAAAGGCAAAGAATGCTTATTACTAGGATAATAAATAGTCTTTCTTTTTAAAGATTATCTTATTTTAAAAGATTGTTAATACTCATGCTGAAAAGATATTATGATGAAAATATTATAAAACTAATGTATCAGTAGACTAGGATTAACATCTTGGAATGATACACCATCTACTTAGACTGTTGAGCCTACATATTATTCATAGCTAAGCAATTTAGCGAAAGAAAGAGAGAACAATCCTAAGATGTATTCCGCATCAGAGTATTCATCTGCACTGAGGCAGATGTCCCCTGTGATGAAAGCACTACCTCTAATACTCTGCCTGCCTGTCTGTCTCTCTGTTCAGAATTCCCCCAGAGTTCCTTGGTGATGCCACCCAGTGCGAGGACCCATTCAGGGGCAACTTATTCACACTACTAGCTCACTGCCAGCTGGCCTGGAATGATGGCTGCCTTAGGCAAGGACAGGTGTCCAGGTCCTGCATCTGGGAGCCAGGTTAGCAGGCCACTTGACACAAAGCTTGGCATTGTGTGCAGAGCTCCCCAAGAAAGGAGCACTGGTTAGTAGAATCCCCTCCAGAGACTTATCTTTGTCAGGGCTTCTTTTGTGTTATTTACTACTTTTCTCTAATGTCTCCTCTCCCCAACTGCCCCCACTAAAATGCACATATACACATGCACACATTAAAGCCTTACATGAGATGAGAAAATTGAGGTGTAAATGGACCATGTATTGACAACTAGCTTATGACATCCTGGGAACAACATCCAGAATTGCTGACTGCAAACCTGTTGTTTTGTCCACCACACCACCTTCTGTCTGTTTGACTATATCTCTATTAGTCCTCTCAGCATGGATGTTTAAATCTTTTATTTCCTAAACTCAGAGTTATTTTATCAAATCTAATTTGTCTGGTGAAGGATATTTCTAAGGGATTGAAAAGGGTTACTGGACCCAGCTCCAACATGGGGTGGAGGAGTACCCCCCCACAAACAGTTCTTGGACACTAGCAGGATGTCCAAGAATTTAACTAAATACTGACACTGCCCAGAGATAGCATCAGATTCCACAGTTAATGGTTCAGTCCCACAAGACTACATGCACATGCATACACCTCAGACACCAGCCTCAAGCCTATTCCCTTACCTGTGCTTCTGACCAACTGGCTATAGGTTGGAGGCTCCAGTGACCCCTCTAGCTCATGTTGCCAATCACAAGTCCAGATTGTTAACTGTACTTCTGATCAACTGGCTATAAGTCAGTCGTTCCTACAACCCCCTTCTTGGTTTCAGTTCGTTTGTTAGAATGGCTCACAGAGCTCAAAGAAACATTTTACTTACTAGTTCACTGGTTTATTACAAAAAGATATAACTCAGGAGCAGCCAGATGGAAGAGATGCATAGGATAAGGTGTGTTTGACGGTGCTTAGAGTTTCCATACCCTCTCCAAGCACGTCATTCTCCCAGCACCTCCACGTGTTGGCCTGGAAGCCCTCTAAAAAAGAACCAGTGAGCGTCCTGGGTTTTTATACCTCATCCTTATATAGTTTCCAAAATGTGCCTCATTAACATAACAAAAGACACCCTTTTCACTCTGAAGAAATTATAAGGGTTTCTAGAGCTATCAGCCAGAAATTGTGGACAAAAAACATTTATTTATCCACATTATTTAACAAAAAACATTATTTTATATATATATAATATTTTATATATACATACACATATACACACATATACATATATACACACACATATATGTACACACATATACATATACACACACACACACACACACAATTTATATCCTGCTTAATTTTTCCCACATATCTTCATATTACCCTTGACATTAATATTTATGGACAAGTCCAGAAATAAACAATTCATAAGTTTTAAATTGAGTGCAGTTCTGAGTAGTGTGAGGAAATCTGTCACCATCCATCCCTGGACATGAATCACCCCTTTGTCCAGCATACCCACACTGTATCTATAGTATAACAGAATCTTTTGAGAGAGAGGGGAAGACCACACCCATAAAACTTTTATTACAGTGTGTTGTGTAAATGTTCTATTTTATTTTAGTTATTGTTAATCTCTTACTGTGCCTTATTTATAAATTAAACTTTATCATAGTTATATACATATAGAAAAAACCGTAGTGTACATAGAGTTTGTTGCTCTCCAGGAATCCAGTGAGGGCCTTGGAAACGTATTCCCCAGGGATAAGGAGGGGCTACTGTAATGTACAAAGATGATGCTATCTTGGTTCTTAGTCTTTATAACCTAATTTTTTTATTCTTTTTTTTTTCCCCCACAGTTCATCCATGAGCTCAGATTTCCCACATTACAACTTCAGGATGCCTAATATTGGATTCCAGAATCTGCCTCTCAACATATATATTGTGGTTTTTGGCACTGCTATATTTGTCTTCATCCTTAGTTTACTCTTCTGTTGCTACTTGATTAGGTAATCAATTTTCATTCTGTGTTACTTTAGAATATGTTAAACAATCAATAATAAATTAACTTTCTGCCCTTAGGTTAAAATTTTTTATAAGTATTATGGGGGAGGAAGAAAATCCCCTTGTCCCTTCTAGGTTCTTTCAGCTAGTCTAATAAACTGACATGAGACAGATTAACAAGAGAAAAACAACCAAATTTAATTACATATATACATATGGGAACCCCACATATAAGAGAAGATTCAGAGACAGAAAGTTAAAATGAGGTATATGTGGCCTTCTGAGCTAAGGATAAAGTAAGGTGCCTTGGGGCTTCAGAGGAGAGGAAGGTCATTTGAAGGATGAAAAGAAGAGCAGATGTTCAGTAATTACAAGTTTGCCCTGCCCCGTAGGTCATAAAATGTTATTTATGGCAATAACTGTTATTATGGGCAAAGCACCCAATTTAGGTTCTTTGAGAAAGAGATAAAGATTTCTCTTGGGCTGCAGGGTCTCAGTTGCCTTCAGCTCAAAATAACATATATGTCAAAGTAGCACATCTTGGGGAGGCCTGTTCTGAATGACTTCAGAATGATAATTAGCAAATTTTTAAAACTTAAGGTGGCTTAACGTATTAACTTTCTATGAGTTACTAGTCAATAAAACACCTTTATACAGTCTTTAATCCTATCTGCTGATGAGGTGTTTTATTCTAGGACAAAATTGTTCTCTTTTGTTTTTCCAACATATTAACATCTCTGGACTGGATACACTTATGTCATTTTCTATCCCCAAGATTTAATCTACTTTCTCAGAGATTTCAAGATTGCTTTTCAGGATGGTATTACATTATTTTATGCTAAAGTCATTAGGGATCAGAAAGCAATCTCCAAATAAGATCCAAGACTTTAAACAAATTCTTGTGGTCTCTCAAGATTTTAAGCTCCCATTCATTGTTGAATTGGTCAGGTGTTCAGGCAATTGATTATCTGGATAAAACACTAAATGTTTCACAAGCTTTGCAGCATATGCTTTGACAAATGATGAAGGGTAACAACGCACTTGGCAGAGGATTTGGCCAGTAAAGATTCAGAGTTGACTGACTCATAATTGTTTAAGCAAGCATTTTTCTCTTTTTAAGTATTTAAATAGGGCCTAATTTTCAAAGCCAAAACTCAGACTATAAAATTTTTATACTGATTGTTCAAAGAGCTTTAATGGAGTAAAATAATAGATAATTAAATTTTATTATACAGCTATACATCTTTAACAGTTTTTAGTGTTTGTATAGTATATGATTATGGTTAAGATAAATACCACCATGAGGTATCTTTCAGCAATAATTCATTATTGCCCCCAGTGTTCTGAGACAGTTTTTTACTGATGGTCAAATTTGAATGAATTCACTGTATAGTTTCTAATTTTCTCACAAGTGAATTTATATTCTTCATAGAAAGTGAATCTTCTCTGAAGTTCTCACAAAATATAATCACTCCTTATATCTCATAGATATGTTGGCTACCTATGATTCTTAGGTCTTGCTCAGAGAAATAAATACATAGCTAATATAATTATGGCACTTAAGAAACATTCTTTAAAAAATCTGTTTATTTCTAGAACTTTCCTTTTTCTAACATTTGTTTAATAATATTTTCATAGGTATTATGTAAATATTCAGCATTTTTAAAAAATTAAGGAATTAGCAATAATTAAACAGGATCTCATAGCATTAAAACATTTTCCTTTTTTCCACACCTACTAAATTTTTTGAAAATTTCTCCATAAATACTGGCTTAATTCAAGTTTTTGAATTTAATATTTAAAACCAAATTATTTTTTAAAAGAAGAAAAAGATATAACAATATTTTAAAAGGTTCATTAAGGAAGAGTCATATATAAAATATTCGAAAATGTACAGCTTATAGCAGTTTTTATTACTATCTCAAAGATTTAATTAAGCCTTTAATTTTCTTTGTTTAAAAAAAATATTAATATACCAATTGTGATTCTGGTAAATTTTTCAAAAAAGTTATGAAACACTTTTTTACCTCATTGTATTTCTTTTAATAGTCAAGCAAGTAAGTAAAGAGATAAAAAATGATAGCATTGTTTTCATGCACTATTGTACTTCATTTTATCCTTTTTGTATCCTTTCTTATTCATTTAACAAACAGGTAGGGATCTGCTACACTAAAATAAAATTATCTTTTTAATCAGAGAAGCAAGTCATGTTCAAACATACTAAACTTGATTTACAAGTCATTGGTACCATTTTGAAAATTTTATCATGATGTAAGAAGCGTTCCCTTTCTGATGATCATAGTTTGTTACTTTTAATTCTTCAAATGTTAAGTTTGGATTTAACAAGTCCTTTATAGTTAATCAGGAGATTCAGGGATTCAGCTCCCCTAAAATTACCCGGTCCCATTTTTTAATATAACTTAAGTTCTCCAGCATCTTTCTACGGGGCCTCAATGTTCTCATGCAGAGAGATCCCTCCAGTCCTAGCCAAACTCATCAGACTCATAGGAGGAACACAACTTAGTTCTAAACTAAATACCCACTACGAACCACAGTCTTACACAATATTTTAGCACAGAATCTGCTGCCTATGACAGAGCTATGAATAGATCGCTACTGGAACACAGAAGGACATCTTACCTTGCTAGGAGTCATCCTCTTTTATAATGAATAATATAATATTCTAATTTATGTTTGTTATTCATCTCTTTCCCCAGATAGACTTTTCTCTATTCTGTTTGCTGTATCCCAAACACCCAAAACTAAACAATGCCTGGTACAATATTGTTATTTCATAAATGTTTGTTGGGTAAATGAAAGTATGCTGTTCCTAATAGTCATTAGTTGCACATAAAACTGAAAAATCAAGAAGTAGCAACACAAGAAAGACATATTTAGAGATACGGAAGTAAATATTAAAATAGTTAAAGGGGGGGAAATGGTTATTTCTGGGGAAGAAGGCAGAAGATTGCTGGTTTTGTTGTTACTAACCTTTAAAACTATATAGGACTTTGAAACATGTGCATATATAATTTTGATAAACTTAAAAACTAGAAAATAGAAAATATTGAATTACCTAATAGATATCATAAGGCCTCGTGCCAAGATAATGACAGTAGAGCAAGAGAGTGTATTATGAATGGTTGTGAGAAATATTTGGGAGGTGAAAATGAATAAAATTTGGTGACTGGGCATTAAGGACAAAAAAAGATGAGCTTAGAATCTTTTCTGGACTTCTGGCTCCGGCAGCTGGATAGATAGCAATCTTTTCACAGAGAGAAAATGAATGGCCAAGTTGGGGTAGAAGGATGAAAGAGTCTGTTTAACACATGGTAGTACTGAGTTCCCTATATAACATTCAAGATGTTAAGTACACAGCTGGATATATATGTCTAACGCTTATGAGAAGTCAGGTCTGAAAATAGAGGGTCATGTAATAATAGGTGGAGGCTGAAACCAAGAGTGTCCCCTAGAGAGAACGTGTATAGTGAAATAAAATGGGTCCAGGACAGAATCCTAGGAAAACACTAATATTTAAGAAGAACCCATAAAAGAGATTAGAAGAGATAGCAGGAGAAAATCATGAGAGAAGTGGATTTCAGTGTATTAAGGTTTCAGTGGGTTAAGCCAGTTGCGCCAGCTGCTCCCAGAGAGGTGTACTAAGGGAAGAACTGAATATTCCCATACAGTTGACTCTTGAACAACATAGGTTTGAACTGCATGGGTCCACCTGTATGGAGATTTTTTTTAATACTGTAAATGTATTTTCTATGATTTCCTTTTTTTAATTGTTCTATTACAATTATTTCAGCATTCCCCCATTGTGATTTTCTTAATCACATTTTCTGATCTCAAGCTTACTTTATTGTAAGAATGCAGTATATTATGCATATAACATACAAATATATGTTAATCAACTGTTTATGTTATCAGTGAGACTTCTGTTCAACAATAGGAGAGTCAAAAGTTACTAAGAGGGCATGATTAACAGTGCTAAACACTGCTAAAGAAAATGATAAAACCATGTAGTTTATGGCTACTACGAATCTGTGATCTCCATTCTCAACAAAACCCTTCACACATTGCTCTCTAATCCTACATCTTCAAGCTCAGTGTTCTAAGCTTCTATTTCAAACCTTTGCCACTCTCCTCAATTTTATCCCATCTTTCTTCCCCATCATTTTTAACTACTGTACAAAGAGGTCATGTATACAACTCTTTCACTGCCAGCTTCACATACCTACACATGTGTAGTGTTCTCTACAGTTACCTTCATCTCTCTCTTAAGAGGTTATTCTGTTTAGGACTAATACCACTGTAACTTAGGTGTGTCTCTTCTCATCTCCATGATTCATTCTTTCTTACAAGTCTTCCACAACTAGCTCATCCTCCTTAATATAATAAATATAATATGTATATGATAAATCTTTATCTTAAAAAATCAAACACCAAAATACTTTCTTGATTCTAGATCAAACTGCCCTCCCAGTCTTCTCAATCAAAATTCTTCAAAGAGGTTATATTCCTTGTATTCACTTTCACCCACTCAAGCTTTGCCCCATTAAAGCCTACCTTTTATTACCCCAGTACCCATGATACTGAAACTTTTCTAAAATTATGGGTTCAAACCTAATTGTCAAATGTACAGTTGACCCTTGAACAATGGAGGGATTTAAGGGTGCTGTCCCCCTCTTCAATTGAAAATCCACATGACTTTTTTTTTTAAGATTTTATATATTTACTTCTAGAGAGAGAGGAAGGGAGGGAGAAAGAGAGGGAGAGAAACATCAATGTATGAGAGAAATATCGATCAGGCTTCTCACACGCCCCGAGTTGGGGACCTGGCCTGCAACCCACGCATATGCCCCAGCTGGGAATCGAACCAACAACCTTTCAGTTTACAGGCTGGTGCTCAATCCACTGAGCCACACCAGCCAGGGTTGAGCCTGGAATTTTTTTTTTTTAAGATTTTATTTTATTTTTAGACAGAGGGGAAGGGAGGGAGAAAGAAAGGGAGAGAAGCATTAAGGTGTGGTTGCCTCTCACGCACCCCCTACTGGGGACCTGGCCCGCAACCCATGCTTGTGCCCTGACTGGGGAATCGAACTGGCAACCCTTTGGTTCACAGGCCGTCGCTCAATCCACTGAGCTACACCAGCCAGGGCGAGCCTGGAATTTTTAAATGAAGACTGTACCTATTTTACTTTTTAAAAAAATAATGGATAACAAGCTACTGAAGAAAAAGCAAATTTAAAATATTATTCCCAATTCTCACCCTTCACCAGATAAGTTACAATCTATATCACTAGTATGTTTCCTGAAAGAAATAGCAAAAAGAAATTTGGGTTTAATACATAGCAAATGCAAAATAAAATAGTGCAATCTAAAATATTAGGTAATTAGTGGGACTTAAGAGTATGAAGGCATAATCAGAAGGGAGAAGGAATTTAAGTAGGACTTTTTAGACAGGGCAAATTTTTGAGCCATGGATTGAAAAAAAAGATGAACACAAAGTGACCATTACTGCGGCTGGAAAAAATTATGCTTGCGAAAATACACAAATCCAAAGAGTCAAATAAACAAAATAAATGTACAAATCAAGCCTCATTTTAATGAACTCCAATGGAGTTTATTTTTATTCCTTTACATGTAAAGTACTATATACTTCTGTCACTAAAATGAGCAGACAGAAAAAACAAAACTGAGGATATAAATGATTTGAACTACATAACTAAAAATTTGACTTAATTAGGATAAACTTATGGTTTTTAAATTGTATATTAAATCAGAAAACCACCCTGCTTGGGTAGCTCAGTTGGTTAGAGTATCGTCCCTATATGCCAACGTTGCAGGTTTGGTCCCCAGTCAGGACACAGACAAGTATCAACCAGTGAACACATAAATAAGTGGAACAAGTCAATGTTTCTCTCTCTCTGTCTCTTTCCATTTCTGTCTTTCTAAAATCAGTAATTTTTTTTTAATTTTTAAAGAAAGCCTGAAAACCAATGAGGTAAGTTTTTTTGTGGAGCTTTTGTAAAAAAACCAATTAAACCCAAAAGAAAGTAGAAGGAAGAAAATCAAAAAGCTAAGCACAGATATTAATGAAATAGAAAACAAATGTATAATAAATCATTGAAACTGAAATTTGATTCCTAGGGAACATTAACAGAATTGATGAATCTCTAGGAAGATTGATTAGGGAAAAGGAGAGAAAAGATAAATTACTAATATCAGAAATGAAAAAGGGGACATTACTACAAATCCTACAAACATTAAAAGATCACAAAGGATATTATAATAACTTGGTGCCACTAGATTTGAGATTTTAGTTGAATTACACACTTTCTTAGAAAAAATATATCACAACTGACACAAGAAATTGCATTTATGAAAAATCCACAACTAATAATGTAACAGTGGAAGATTTAAAGTTTTCCCTGTAAGATCAGGTGTAAGACAAAGATACCAGTTTTCACCACTGCTGTTCAACAGTGTACTAGAAGTTCTAGGTACGGCAGTTAGGCAAGAAAAAGAAATTGAAGACATCCAATTGGAAAAAAAGAAGTAAACCTACCTCTCTATAGACAATCCCATTGAATTCAAACACAAATCTACTGGAACTAATAAATTAAGCAAACTTTTAGGGTATAAAATCAACACAAAAATCAGTTGTGTTTTTATAAACCAGCAAGGAGCAATCTGAAAAGGATATAATGCCATTTACAGTAGCATCCAGAAGAATGAAATTACTAGGAATAAATTTAACCAAGAAGGTGAAAGATTTGTACTCTAAAAACTATAAAACATTGCTAAAAAAACTATAGAAGACCTAAATAAATGGAAAGATATCCTATGTTCATGGATTGGAAGACTTAATATTATTAAAATGACAGTACTTCTCAAAGCAAGCTACAGATTTGATGCAATCCCTATCAAAATTCCAATAGTCTTTTATTCAATAATGGAAAAACTGATCTTCAATTTATTTGGAACATAAAGGAGACCCAAACAGCCAAAACAACACTGAAAAAGAAGAAACAGGACTACCCACACCTCCTAATTTCAAAACTTAGTACAATAATGAAAACATTGTGGTACTGGCATAAGAATAGGCATATAAACCAATGAAATAGAATTGAGAGTCCAGAAGCAAACCCAAACATCTGTGGCCAATTGATTTTCAATAAAGGTGCCAAAATCATTCAGTGGGGAAATAATAGTCTCTTCAACAAACGGCAGGACAACTGAATAATACATGTGAAAGAATGAAGTTGAACCCCTCCTTCACATCCTGTATAAAAATTAACTCCAAAATAGATCAATGACCTAAATATAAAAGCTAAAACTATAAAGTTCTTAGAAGAAAATGGATACATCTTCATGACCTAGACTGGCAGTGGATTCTGAGATTTGACACCAAAAGCTTACAAGACATGCAATGCACGAGCGGGCACGCTGTCATGATGAAACTGCCAGTCACCAGTTGCCCATAGCTATGGCCTTCTGAATCATCTGGATAGTTTCCTCGGAGGAATGCTCAACCTTAATGCAAAAAATTTTTAAGTATATTTTATTGGTTATGCTATTACAGTTGTCCCATTTTTCCCCTCCTCTTTATCCCCCTCTGCCCAGTGCCCCCACTCCCTCCAGCACCCCCCACCCTTAGTTCATGTCCATGGGTCATACATATAAGTCCTTTGGCTTTTCTGTTTTCTATACTATTCTTAACCTCCCCCTGTCTATTTTGTACCTACAAATTATGCTTCTTATTCCCTGTACCTTTTCCCCCATTCTCTCTCCTCTTCCTCCTCCTCCCCACTGATAACCCTCCATGTGATCTCCATTTCTGTGATTCTGTTCCTATTCTAGTTGTTTCTTTAGTTTGTTTTTGTGTTTGTTTCTTTAGGTTCAGCTGTTGATAGCTGTGAGTTTGTTGTCATTCTACTGTTCATAGTTTTGATCTTCTTTTTCTTAGATCAGTCCCTTTAACATTTCATATAATAAGGGCTTGGTGATGATGAACTCCTTTAACTTTACCTTATCTGGCAAGCACTTTATCTGCCCTTCTAATCTAAATGATAGCTTTGCAGGATACAGTAATCTTGGTTGTAGGTCCTTGCTTTTAATCATTTTGAATACTTTTCAGCCCCTTCTTGCCTGTGAAGTTTCTTTTGAGGAATCAGCTGGTAGTCTTATGGGAACTCCTTTGTAGGTAACTGTCTCCTTTTCTCTTGCTGCTTCTAAGATTCTCTCATCTTTAATCTTGGGTAATTTAATTACTCTGTGTCTTGGTGTGTTCCTCTTTGGGTCCAACTTGTTTGGGACTCTCTGAGCTTCCAGGACTTGTGTATCTATTTCCTTCATCAGATTGAGAAATTATCTTTCATGATTTTTTCAAATAAGTTTTCCATTTTTTGCACTTTCTCTTCTCCTTCTGGCGCCCCTATGATTTGGGTGTTGGAATGTTTAAAGTTGTCCCAGAGGTTCCTTGGCCTCTCCTCATTTTTTTGAATTCTCGTTTCTTTATTTTGTTCTGGTTGAATGTTTATTTCTTCCTTTTGTTCCAAATTATTGATTTGAGTCCCGGTTTTCTTCCCTTCACTGTTGGTTTCCTGTATATTTTTCTTTATTTCACTCTGTATAACCTTCACTTCTTCCTTTATTTTGTGGAATATTTCAATAACTCAATCATTTCTGTGAGCATCTTGATTATCAGTGTGTTGAACTCTCCATCTGATAGGTTGGCTATCTCCTCATTGCTTAGTTCTTTTTCTGGAGTTTTGATCTGTTCTTTCGTTTGGGCCATATTTCTTTGTCTTGGTGCACCTGTTATGTTGTAAGGGGCGGAGCCTTAGGTATTCACCAGGGTGAAGCAACCCACTTTGCTGGGTTGTGGTGCTGTGAGAGAGGGGTCAGAGAGGAAACAATGCTGCTTTCTTGGCTCTTACCCCTCTTTCAGTCACTTCCTCCACTACCTGCAAGTGAATTGCGCCCTTCAAGGTGCTGTTTTGGTGCTGATTCCCAGGTGGGTGGGCTTGTGTTTGTTCTAGGACCTCCAGGCCCCTCCAACACACTCTGCTATGAGACTGGGAGTTTCTTCCATCACCGCAGTCCCCACAAGTTTTTACAGCCAGAGGTTTTGAGGCTTTATTTGCCCGGTGCTGGAACCCTGGGTTGCGTGGTCTGTCTTGTTCCCCAGTTGTTCCTCCCAGTTTATCTGCGTACAATCTGCCAGCCACCACCTTGCCATGCATCCTCTCTGCCCAGGCTGCCCATCGCCACCCCTTCTGCCAGTCTGGATGAATGTGTCTTCTTTAACTTCTTGGTTGTTGGACTTCCATACAGTTTGATTTTCTGGCAGTCCTGGTTGTTTTTTGTTTTTAAATTGGTTGTTATCCTTCTTTTGGTTGTGCAAGGGAGCAAAGCGTATGTATCTATGCCTCTATCTTGGCCGGAAACTTAACGCAAAATTTGATGTAGATACATTGCTCTACTCATTCAGTCATTTTGAATGTGACAGCCACACAGTACACATGCTCACTCAACGGCATCTACAGCCCCCACCGACTAGTACAGTGAAGTCATCATTGTTCATGCATGCACATTCCAGTCCACTCTCCTTGACTGCCAGGTTACATCAGTATCGCACAAACCATTGTCATTATATTAACAGTGGTTGGACTTTTTCTGGGCAGACCTTGCATATATAAGTAAATATATATAAATATAATGTATATGTGTGTGTGTGTGTGTGTGTGTGTGTATATATATATATACACTCCCCTCCACTGATGACTCCCCATAGATTTTTATTTCACTAAGTATAACCTTCATTTTTTCCTTTGTGTTGTTGCCATACTCAGTGAGTTCTCTGAGCATCCTGATCACCAGTGTGTATATATATATATATACACACACACACACACACACGATTGGCCAAAAAGTTCATTTGTTTTATTCCATAAGATGGCTCTAGTAGTGCTTAGTTGTCTCTAACTTCATTTGAAAAAATTTTGTTAGATTGTATTGTGACAGCTGTGATATCAGCATTTTTTTTTAAAAACTTACCAAATTGGTGATTTTTTTTGTGTAGCCATTTTAATATTGAAGATGGAAGAAAATAAGCAACATTTTTAGTATATTATTCTTTATTATTTGAAGAAAGTAGAAATGCAGCTGAAACACAAAAAATGATTTTTGCAGTGTATGGAGAAGGTGCTGTGACTGACACAAATGTGTCAGAAGTGGCTTGTGAAGTTTTGTGCTGGAGATCACTTGCTGGACAATGTTCCATGGTCAGGTAAACCATTTGAAGTTGACAGTGATCATATTGAGACATTAGTTGAAAACAATCAATGTTATACCACACAGGAGAACGTTATACCACACAGGAGATAGCTGACATACTCAAAATATCCAAATCAATAAAGTTATTGGTAAACATGAAAAATGTGTCTTTCATTTTACGGAAAAAATTAAATGGACTTTTTGGCCCCGGCCAATGTGGCTTGGTTGGAGCATCATCTTGTAGACCAAAAAAGCCACACATTCAGTTCAGGTCAGGGCACATACACAGGTTGCGGGTTCAATCCCCAGTTAGGGCGCATAACATGAGAAGGCAACCAATGGATGTTTCTCTCTCACATCAGTGTTTCTCTCTCTCTCTCTCTCTCTCTCTCTCTTTCTCTCTCTCCCTCTCTCTCTCTCCCCCTCCCTCCCTCCCTCCCCTTTCTTCTCTTTTTAAAAGCAATGAAAAAATTTCTTCTGGCGAGGATTAAAAAAAATGCATATATATATATGGAAAATTAGAAGTGTTGGCAAGGATGTGGGGAAGTAAAAACCCACATATGTTGCTGGTGGGATTGTAATATAGTACAACCATTGTGGAAAAGAGCAGATCTTCAAAAAGTTAAACGTAGAATTACAATATGACCCAGAAATTTCATTTCTAGATGAAGACCCAAAACAAATGAAGAGATATGTCTACACAGAAACTTATACAAGAATGCTTATAGCAGCATTATTCATAATAGCCCAAAGAATTATGCAGCCCAAATGTCCATCAGCAAATGAATGGATAAACAAAATGTGGCATATATTTAGCCATTAAAAGGAGTGAAGAACTGATACCTGCTACAGTTAGGATGAGCATCGAAAACATTATGTTAAATGAAAACCCAGACACAAAAGGTCACATACTGTATGATTTCTTTTATATATGTATTTTATGTATTATCCACAATAGGCAAATCCATAGAGACAGAAAGCAGATTTAAGTTACCAGGAGGTGGAGAAGAGGGGACTCGGAATGACTGCTTAGTGGGACCACATGTTTTTTGGAGGGTGATGAAAAAGTTTTGAAACTAGAAAGCTGATGTTTACACAACATTTTAACCACACTGAACACCACTGAATTATACAGTTTTGAATGTTTAATTGTAAGTTATGTTAATGTAAATAAAGGAATATTTAAATTTTTATTAAAGGACTAAAAACCTCAAAATGAACTAGAAAATATTAATAATTCAGTTATTAATTAGTAAGAAATTGAATGTATTATTAAAGAAGTCCCACAAAGAGACTGTAAGCCAGGTAACTTTACCAGTGAATTCCTTCAAACATTTAAGAAAAAATACCTTTCTTAAATGACTCTTCCAGAAAATAGAATACCTCTCAACTCATATAATGAGGCCAGCATAATTTTGATTAAAATAATGCAAAGGCTCACAAGGACATTACAAGAAAGGAAATTAAAGACTTCGGTCTCTCGTGAACAAAATATTAGTCAAATTCAGGGATGTGCAGAAAAGGTAGTGGGCTTTATTCCAGGTATGAAGGTATCAATATAATATACCACATAAATAGCGAAAAGTAGGGGCAGTGATGGGGAGAAAAAGCATTTGGGACTTCTGGTTAAGATGGGGTGATAGGTAGATATGCATCATCTCCTGGCACCACCATAGGAAGAGTTACAACTAAATTTCAAAACAAGTAATACTGAGAACTACCAGAAAATTGAGCTGTATGGAAGTCTGACAACCAAGGATTTAAAGAAGCCACATTCAGTCAGATGGGTAGGAGGGACAGAGTCACAGACAGGTGCAAAGATGCAGTGTGGCACGGAGAGGTGGAACAGACGATCCCACATTCACCAATGGTGGATGAAAATTGGGAGGCATACCTTGGGAGCAAATGATCCCAGCCCCAGGCCAGACCACACAGCCCACAGTTCCAGCATCAGGAAGATAAATCTCCATAACTTCTGCTGCAAAAACCAATAGGGGTTGAGGGGACAGAAGAATTTCAGATTTCCAGGAGACTTCGTTTAAAGGACATGCATGGACTTAGAACGCATGCAAACCCACCCACCCTGGGTTCGCCACCAGGACAAGAGCTGGAAGGGTGCCAGTCACATACAGGAAGTGGATGAAGTGACTGGAAACAGGGCGAGTGCTGGGAAAACCTCCAGAAACCAGACAGCAGCATTGCCCCCTCTCTGAGCCCCCTGCCCACACAGAGAGACAAAGTGGTGAAGCAGGTTGCCCCACCCTGGCAATTACCTAAGCTCTGCCCCACACGCTTTACAGGTGTCTTTTCTACAATAAGCCACACTACTAAGACAGGGAGTCAAAGCAGCTCTACCTAATACATAGAAATAAACACAGGGAGACTGCCATATTGAGGAGACAAAGAAATATGGCCCAAATGACAGAACAGAACAAAACCCCAGAAAAAGAACTAAACAAAATGGAGATAACCAACCTATCAGATGCAGAGTTCAAAACACTGGTGATCAGGATGCTCAGAGAACTCACTGAGTATGGCAACAACACAAAGGAAAAAATGAAGGTTATACTTAGTGAAATAAAAATCTATGGGGAGTCATCAGTGGAGGGGAGGAAGCTGGGATTAAATCAATGATTTATATGAAACATAAGGAAGAAATAAGCATTCAACCAGAACAGCCAGAAGAAAATAGAATTCAAAAAAATGAGGATAGTATAAGGACCCTCTGGGACATCTCCAAATGTACCAACATCCAAATCATAGGGATGTCAGAAGGACGAGAGGAAGAACAAGAAATTGAAAACTTATTTGATAATATAATGAAAGAAAATGTCCTTAATTTGGTGGAGGAAATAGACATACAAGTCCAAGAAGCACAGAGAATCCCAAACAAGTTGGACCCAAAAAGGACCACCCCAAGACATAATTAAATTACCTGAGGAAAGATAAGGGAAGAATCTTAAAAGCAGCAAGAGAAAATCAGAGAGTTACCTACAAAGGAGTTCCCACAGGACTATCAGCTGATTTCTCAAAAGAAACCTTACAGGCAAGAAATAACAAGCAAAGACCTACAACCAAGATTACTGTATCCAGCATAGCTATCGTTTAAAATGGAAGGGCAGATAAAGTGTTTCCCAGACAAGGTAAACTTAAAGGACTTCATCACAAAGCTATTATTTCATGAAATGTTAAAGGGGCTTATTTAAGAAAAAGATCAAAACTATGAACATTAAAATGGCAACAAATTCACAGGTGTCAACAACTGAATCTAAAAAAAACAGCAAACAACCAGAACAGGAACAGAATCATAGATATGCAGATCATTTGGAAGGTTATCAGCTAGGAAGGGGAAGGGAGAGAGTGAGGGTGGCCGGAAAGTGCAGGAATCAAGAAGCATAATTGATAAGTACAAAATAGACAATGATTTTAAGAATCATAGGAAACGGAGAAGCCAAAGAACTTATATGCACAACCCATGAACATGAACTAATGTGGGGAGGATTGCTGGAGGGATGGAGGGAAGAGGGTACAGGGCGGATGGGGGCAAAAGGGGAAAAATTGGGACAATAGCATAATCAATAAAATACATATTTTTAAAAAGCATCTAGTAAAAACTAATACCTATTCATGATTTTTAAAAATCATACACTAGAGTACAAGGGAACTTTATTTATTTGAATCAAGGTTATCTACAAAAAATCTAGAGAAAACATCATACCTGATAGTGACATTATTGACAGAAACATTATATTAGAGGTCTTAGCCAATGCAGAGCAAGAAGTGGAATAAAAGAAAGTATAAGGAAGAAAATTATATAAAGATTACAAAGACAGTGTTTACACTATCACCTATTTGTAGACAGAATGATTGTATATATTTAAAACTCCAAAAGATTCTACAGATAAACTATTTAAAATTAGTAAGTGAACTTAAGCAGTCACTAGATACAAGATCAATGTACAGCTGTTTTTTTATATAGTACCAACAAAGAATTAGAAAATGAAAAAAATTATCATTTATAGCAGATCGAAAATTACCAGATACCTAGGAATAAATCTAGTGAAAGGTGTGTAAAGTGTTCTACATAGAAATGTATAGACAGAAATTAAGATGTAATAAATAGAGGAATATACTATGTCCATAGGTTGGAAACTCAATCCCTCAAAGATGTCAGTTCTTCCCCAACTGACCTATAAATTCTACACAGTCTCAGTCAAAATCCCAACAAATTTTTTTTCTAGAAATTGACAAGCATATGCAACTTACATAGTTAAGAACAAAGTTTGAGTACTTATACTACCAGACCCCAATACTTGTTACAGAGCTCTAGTACTTAAAACAGAGTGCTAGTCACCTAGCACCCAGATCTTGCTTTCTAAATAACTATTCTCCTATAAAATGAACCAAGGTTCTTTGGGAGAAGTGGTTAATTCCAGAACTGGGGCATGGAAAATACAAGACAAGCCTGGAATATCTTTCAGTGCCAGTAAGCAGGGGAAGGAATGAGGGCACATTAACTGAAAGAAGCCAACACAAAAGAGTATATACCAAATGATGCATTTATGTGAAGCTCAAAAATAAGCATCATTAATCTACAATGATAGAAAATCAGGAGAGTAGGTGTCACTTAAGGGTAGATACTGATTGGGAGGAGTCACTTAAGGGCGACTGGAAATATATATCTTGGTGATAGTTACACTGGTATGTGTGTATATATGTATGTGTATATATTTTTAATATTTTGTTAAATTCTTAAGATTTTTATACATTATTAGATATATAATACTTATTTTTTAATTAAGAGAATGTGCTATATTAAATATTAAAACAAGTGGACTGTCATCAATATAAAAATTATTATATTGGAAATTCTAATATTGTATTGTTAATTTGTCTTTTAGGCTAAGACATCAAGCACACAAAGAATTTTATGCCTACAAACAGGTAAGAAATGTACTTCGCTCATGTTTTTTACCCCCCCAAAAATAAGAAGTTATATTTCTGCTCATTTTAAGCTAGGACTTGTGTTCATTTTAGCATTTCACCTGCCAGTTTGCAATACAAAATAGATCAACTTTAAGTACTCTTCTTTTCTTTCTTATTATTTAAAGCTGCAAGTTCAGGTGATATAGTAATACAATTTTTTTTCTATAAGAGAAAGTTTATTTAGCAAGTCACAGAGGGCCTTTAACTTTGCTGATGTGATGTCACACAACCATCTCACCATTTTAGTATTACGTATCTTTTTTGTCCATCTTTTGCCCATGTCTCTTTGAAATCTGAGCTCTTGGCCAGCTCCTTAGATGTCCACACTGATGTCATTGTTAAACCCACAATCTTCCCCATAGGTCTCATGTGAGATTCATACACAGAGTGGAATGTTTTAGTTTTCTAGAGGACTGAACCTTTTTGACTCAGTTCTGTCATGACCTTGACAACCCACAAGATATTTGTATGTTAAAAAAAAAACAAAACTAGAAAGTAAAATTGGTCTTGGTGGTTATTTAAAAGGTGAAATTGACTGATAAAACTAATAAAGTCACGAGACATGATAAAAAATGTATTTAAAAAATATTGAATTTGAAATTTAATACATCCCTGCAGAGCTAGATAGTAGCTTTTGGTTTTGATTTTTGAAAATGTGATTTACCCTCAAACTTATTTTCGGTTTAGGAATATAAAATACTTAAAGATTTTCTCCAAATTTCACTTCCCTGTTTTTCACTTGAAAATGGTATATATAAGCTAAGTTTATTCTCAGAAATTTTCTATTTAAATAGTAATTTGCCCTCTTATCACTTGGTATTCTTTTTAACTGAGTCAAATAGGGGAAGCACCTGGATGAATTTTAAGTCTATCCATATAACTCCATATAAAGCTAAAGTTTTCTGAGGATAGTAATGTATATAGTGAGCAAAACTTCTAAATTTAAGATTGATCTTACTTTTTAATCTTTTATACATTATTAATAATTCCTGGCTGGGTGGCTCAGTTTGTTGCAGCGTCGTCCTATACATCCAAAAAAAAAAAAAAAAAGTTTGCAGGTTAGATCCCAGTCAGGGCACATACCTAGGTTGGTTCGGTCCCTGGTCAGGGAGTATACAGGAAGCAACCAATGTTTCTCTCACTTCAGTGTTTTTCTCTCCCTCTCTCCCTTCCTCCCTCTCTAAAGTCAATAAACATATCCTTGAATGAGGATTTTTTAAAAAATAATAAATTACTGATCAGTCACATCAGCCAGTGGTGTGTTTTACTGAACCATAAAACAGTCAGCCTCATTTATTTCCCCCCATGTTAACACTTAGTCCAGATGGGCATGTGTTAATGTCTTTTCCCAAAATTTAGCCTGTTAAAGAGATTTTTAAATTGCTTTCCAGAAGAATTTTGCATCATTGCTCAAATTCAAAGAATGTTGGTAAAATGTTCTGTCTCAAACTGTAAAAGTCTCTCCGATATTGAATATGAGGGGAAATGAGCTATACGCAGAAAGTATTTGTAAATATAATGAGAAATTTTTTAAATTACAGATTTAAATGGACATAAGAACATACTTTTTGTCTTACAGGTTATATTAAAAGAGAAAGTAAAAGAACTGAATTTACATGAGGTAAGTGGCCTTATAAGTATTTTAGTCTCAAGCTGTTTTCTAATACAGTGGTGTGCCGTGGTATGCTTAAACATCTCTGTTTACAGAAGTTGAAAAAATTAGACTTTGATCAGCTTAATAGAATATTTGAGGATGAGGTCACATAAAAATCAATTGTGTGAAGACTTTAAGAGAGTAACATAACTCATATTTTTAGTAGGGATGGTGCCTGCTGCCAGTGCTGTATGAGCAGGAGATAGATATAAGCTGGTTTTTCTACTCAAGGTGAATTTGCAGTAATATCACTCTTGAAAATGTTCCCAGTGGTCCCTTCTTACCATTGTCACAAAAAAAGCAGTGATTATTTCTTGGGAGTAGGAATTTGGGGAAGTAAGACAAAGGGATGAATAGGGAAGATCATACCGGGAGAGATATATCCTTGGGATTATCTAGTGTTGGTTGGGGTTGGGGCGGGGTGGGGGGGTTGGTGCATGGTTGTTCACAGGTGTTCCCAATCTTAGGCTTTGTAACTTAGACACAAACGTGTGTGTGTATCCTGATATACCTTAAAACACACAGTCTGTCAGAATTCTTTTTCATTTTATTTCTTGTGTTGCCTCCAACTATAGATCTTCAGAAGTTTTAATTTTAGAGCCCTTTCTCTTCCTCTCTTTCTGAGTTTTTGAATTGGTGTTTAAAGCAAGGACTTGGAAAGCTGCATGTGTAATATCTATGTTGTATATAGATTAACTGTGGTGAACTACATTGCCAGTCTCTTTAAAGATAGTTTGTGAAATTATTTGAATAATAATAATGATTTACATTATTGTTGAACACTTTGAAGTCATCTACTGCTCCTTTGCTCTTTCTGCATATTTTTAAATCAGAGTCAATAGGTTACAGCATTTTACACCTAACCTTGCAGTAAACTCAAGCATCAATTACTGTTTTAATTTTAAATTTTCCCAAAAGTTAACTTTGTCATGTGGCCAAAATTATCATGAAGTGATAGAGGGTGATCCCTGTTTTATTTGGGGGTGTCTTTGATGGCCATAAATGAAAACATTAAATCCTGACATACTCATACATTTGCAATATTGAATAACCCAAGTTTGTCAGGAACAGAAGTCTTCCTTATTGGTTTGACCCATCAGTTTAGAATCTTTACCCTGAGTAAGTGCACTGTGTTCCCGCATTGTATATCAGAGTTAGTATCCAGCTGTTTCACTGAGTCTGACCAAGCTGCTGATGCCCCCTCCCTCCCCCTGTTATTTGAAACTGTAGCAAGGAAAACCTAACCTTGCTCTACACTTTGTGTTTAGAGGCCGTGGTGTATTTTTCACAATTCATTTGGTTCTTTCCAGCTGCATTTCTTGGTAATGAAACTGTTTTTCATCAAACTTTTATGTGTGTGTAGCCTAATTATACAGTGATAAGAAGCTTGGTCCTATGTAGCCACATGAAATTTCAATATAGATAATGTAATTAATGAATAACTATAATAGTTAAAAATCAGAGACAAGCTAAATGTCCATCAGTATTGCAACAAATAAATAAAACATGATACGTTGACAGATTACCCACCAAGAGAGGGAGGGAGGAAAGGAAGAAAAACCCGGTACAGTGATTCATACAATGAGGCTCTCTACAGGAGGCAAAAGTAAGGAACAAGTTCTATCTATAAATACATCAGTCAAGCTGAAAAAATCTCTGATGGGATCTTGATGAAAGCAAGTTGCAAAATGATATAAATGTTTATATCACATAGGTAAAATGAAATAAAAGCCAGGTCGTTCATGGGTTTATATGCATACTGCAAAGTGTTTTACTCTGTTTGAGAAAGACATGTAATGATCACACAGAGGACAAAAGAGGAAAAAGATTAGGGGAAGTTGGTCAAATGGATGTTTGTTTTATATGCAGTATTTTTAATTTTAAAGAAGGTAAGTAAATTAACATTAAATTTTTACATAATTTAAATTTTTTTAACTACATAAAACATGTCAGACACTGTACTAAACCATGGAGACACAAAGAAGCATAAAATACTAACTTCTCTCAAGAAGCTGGAAGTCTTGTAGAGGAGACTGTAAATGAGAAAGTCATAGAATGTGCAGAAGGGTGCTGTGTGTTACCTGGTGTATACACTGAGAGGCCCTTGAAAGGTCCAGTATTGCATGATCACATAGCTACATCTTGGCCTTTGCTCCCACAAGAACACCTTCCTGGGACCATTTAGACTCAGATGCCCAGACACCACCACTGTCACCTCCAGCTTCCTAGAGAGTTGGCCCTATAGCTGTGACTTTTTATATCATGTTTTATTTTTTTTCCTACCAGCCTAGGAGTCAAGCAACACTTAAAATAAGTAACAATTATAAGCAACACTTACTATAAGATAGTTCCAATCTGTCTTTTAATTGGTGTGTTCGGACCATTTACATTTAATGCAATTATTGATATTTTGGAATTAGATCTACCATTCAAAACATGAGACTATATTGTCCTTCTATAAAGAAAAATATCCTCTCTTAAAACCCATGGTTCCCCCTGTTTATCTTTTCTTCCTCCATATTTTTTCTAAAACTTTTTAAAATCCTCATCCAAAGATGTGTTTATTGATTTTAGAGAGAGAATAAAGGCGGAGCAGGGAGAAAGAAACATCTATGCATTGCTTCTCATATGCATCCCGACCAGGGACTGAACTGCAGCCTAGGTATGTGCCCTGACCAGGGATCAAACCCATAACCTTTTGGTGTACAGAGTGACACTCCAGCCAGCTGAGCCACCCTGCCAGGGCTCCTCCATCTTTTAATAGAGACAGAGATATAGAGGAACAGATCTCTAAAAGAAACATGTTTCTAGTTCTAACCATTCAAGTGGGATAATAAATAGCATCTAATGGATCCTGGGGTCAAGAGAAACAGGTACCATGGAAGCTGTGACACTGAGGCACACAGGTCCTAAGTAAAGGAGTTGTTAGCACTCAGTTCTAGCTAATTGTTGCCATGAGGCAATACAGGCCAGTTGTTGCGAGATCTGGGTTTTCTCAAGCGAAGCCTGAGAGTCTTGGCATTAGTCTATGATCTACTTGCTATTTGCATTTATTCTTTGATTTGTTCACCACAATGTCCCCAGCTCTGGCTATGATGAGTAGTTGCTTTCTCCATTAGATTTCCTTTGCACCTTTGTTAAAAAATCAAATGGCCACATTCTTGTCAATATGTTTCTGGATTCTCTATTCTGTTCCATTGATATATGTGCCTCTTTAGTCTTATTTACTGTAGGTTTATAGTAAGTCCTAAAATCAAGTAATATAATTCCTTCAACTTTATTCTTCTTTTCCAGTACTGTTTTAGCTAGTCTAATTCCTTTACCTTTGTTCTTCCATGTAAATGTTAGCATCAGCTTGCCTATATCTACAAAAAAAAAAAAAAAATCCTGCTGGGATTTTGACTAGTATTATATTAAATCTGTAGGTCATTTGGGAGGAAATTAGCTCTTCACCATGTCAAGTCTCCTCATTTGAACTGAGGTTTCTTATAGACAGCACACAGTCGAGTCGTGTTTTTTAATCCACTCTGCCAATCTGTCTTTTAAGTGGTGTGTTTAGACTGTTTACATTTAATGCAATTATTGATTTTTTTGGATTAGAGCTACCATTTTATTATTTGTTTTCTGCTTTTCCCCCTCTTTATTCCTTTGTTTCCTTTTTCCTACCTTCTTTTTGGTTATTTCAACATTTTTAGTATTCTATCTTATCTATTGTGATTTTGACTCTTTTTTTGGTATAATTTTTTAGTGGTTGCTTAGAGGTTACAAAATAAATACTTACAATCCATTTTTCTGCACTTAAGTTGGAATTTAGAAACATTATACTCATATAGATACCTTTAAGTTACCCGCTTTGTGCAATAGCTGTCATATCACACACATAGGTGATATATTGATATCAATATATATGATACATTGAAAATCCCATCAGACAGTGTTATTTTTTTAACCATTACATATATTTTAAAGAATTTAGGAGAGGAAGACTAGTCTATTTATCCAGATAATTACCATTTCTGTTGCTCTTCATTCCCAGTATTCCATTTACTTGTTTTGTCATAGTCCGTCTGTCAATGACCTTCCTTTAGCAATTCCTTTAGAGCAGATCTGCTGGCTATGAATTCTGTTAGTTTGCCTTCATCTGAGAATGTCTTTATTTTACCTTCATTACTGAAGGTTATTGTTTTGTATTGTTTTGTTTTGTTTTGGATATAGAGCTCTGGGTTGACAGTCTTTCATCACTTTTAAAAATCTTGTGCCACTTTCTTCTGGTCTTTTGGTTTTCTGATGAAAAATTCAGTCATTCACATAATTAATTCCATATCAGTAATGCGTCATTTTTCTCTGACTTTGGTTTTCAGCAGTTAATTATGATGTCTGGGCATGGATTTCTTTGGACCAGTTTGGGGATTATTCAACTTCATAAATATATAGCTTTGTCTTTCACCAAGCTTAAGAAGTTTTCAGCCATTATTTTTTCAAACTTTTCCCTGCATTGCACTCTTTCTATCATGCCACCCCACCGAAGTAGGCCTCATTCACCTGCTGTTGCCATTTGAGCCATTCAGAACACGCATAGCCATGCAGAACCCTGAGCCTGCATCTATATAGTTTCCAAATTTGAACAAGTTTGGGTCCATCCGTCCTTCCATCAGGGTGGTTTTACCTGTACCTACAGAAAGGAAAGAAGAACCTGCTCCCCTCTGCATCTCATTAGCAACTGGGGTGTAGCTGCACAAAGACCAGGAAGAGCCACATTTAGGTTGGTTTTCCCAGATCAGGCAGGTCACACAGTGGGTGAGGTGTCACGTGGAAGACACACTATGGGACTGTTCTGCCCTGCTTTCCACCGGAAGAGACTTTCCACAGGAAGCTCAAACTTGTATGCTGAAAACTACAAAATATGACTGAATAATATTAAAGAAGACCTAAATAAATGGAAAGACATCCCATGTTTGGAAGACTTACTATTGTTAAGATGGCAGTATTTCCCAAAATACTTACAGAATCAACACAATCTGTCAAAATTACAGAAATTGAAAAGCAGATCCTAAAATTCCTATGGAAATGCAAGGGACCCTGTAACAGCCTAAAACAATATTGAAAGTAAGTGAAGAACAGAATTGGAGGACTCACAGCTCCCAATTTCAGAACTTATCGTAAAGCTACAATATTTAAGACAGTGTTAATACAGTATACTAAGACTGGCAGCCCTGGCTGGTGTGACTCAGTGACTGAGCGCTGGTCTCAAATCAAAAGGTTGCCGGTTTGGTTCCTGGTCAGGGCACATGCCTGGATTGCGGGCCAGGTGCCCCATTGGGGGTGTGCAAAAAGCAGCAGATTGATGTTTCTCTCTCACATCGATGTTTCTCTGCCTTTCTCTCTCTCTTCCCCTCTCTCTAAAAATAAATAAAATCTTTTTTACTTTTTAAAGGCTGGCAGATGGATAGACATGCAGATTAATGAAGTAGAAATGAGAGTTCAGAAATAAACCCAGACATTTGTAGTCAGTTGATTTTCAACAAGGGTACCAAGACAATTCAATGGGAAAAGAATTGTCTATTCAACCAATGATGCTGGGATAACTGACTAACCTCATGTAAAAGAATGAAGTTGGAGCCCTGCTTCACACCATATACAAAAATAGATCAAAGACCTAAATATGGCGACTAAAATTACAAAACTCATAGAAGTAAATGTAGATATAAATATTTGTGGCTTTGGATTAGACAGTGGTTTCTTAGATGTGATACCTAACACACAAGCAACCAAAGGAAAATAACTAACTTGTGCTTCATCAAAATTAAAAACTGCTGTGCTTCAAAGGCCATTATCAAGAAAGTAAAATGACAACCCATAGGGAAAAAATATTTGCAAATCTTACATCTGCTAAGAGTCTAGTATCCTGAATATATGAAGACCTGTTATAGGTCAATAATAAATATCCAACAAAATAAAAATATCTGCAAATATTTTATCCTGGTCTTTTTATCCTAAAAGAGTCTTCTTGAAAAATAAAAGTTTTTAAATCAAAGTCCAGTTCATCAGATTTTTTCCCTTTGTTGCTTATATTTCAGGGATTCTTTTGTGCCTATGGATGTCTAGTTGCTCCAACCCCATTTGTTGAAAAAGCTATCCTTCCATCATTGAAATACTTTTGGGCCTTTGTCAAAGTCAGTTGGGTACCTGATAAGGGGTTTGTGTCTAGAATATATAAAGAACTTTTGCAACTCAATAATGAAAAGAAAAATAACCCAAATAAGATGTGGGCAAAGGATTTGAATAAACATTTCCTCAGAGAAAATACACAAATGGCCAATAAGCACAACATCATTGAAGAAAACCAGATGAAAACCACAATGAGATACCACTTAACAACTCTGTGAATGTAGTGAAAACTGCTGAACTGTACACTTTAAAGGGATTTATATCATCCTGGCTGGTGTGGCTCAGTGGATTGAGTACTGGCCTGCGAACTGGAGGGTCATGGGTTTCCCAGTCAGGGCACATGCCTGGATTGCAGGCCAGGTCCCCGGTTGGGGGCATGAGAGGCAACTGACCGATGTTCCTCTCCCTCTCTTTCTTCCCTTCCTCTCTCTGAAAAGTAATAAATAAAACCTTTTTTAAAAGGGAGGGGGCATATATTATGGTATGTGAATTATATCTCCATTTTTTAAAAACTAGAACTCTAGTCCGAGAACTCAGACTAGAGAAACAATTTGTTGCTGATATGCTGAAAAGTAAAGCTCATTTGCAAAATGTCATCTTTAAAGTTGTAAAATTAGTTTGACCCTTTGGGGAACTTCTGAGAAATCAGTTCTGAGGCTTTTCTCTTCGTGGTTGTCCTTGGCTTTTGATCACCTTTAGTGCTTAACATACCAGAATTTATCTTATGGGGTGTTTCTTCAGGTGACTATGGTTTTAGAATTTGTTTGAGAAAAACATAATAATAGGACAGTATAACCACAAATAGTAACTCCATTTTGAAAAGACTACAAAAAAAAAGACTACAAATCTAACTTTGGATCCTAGAAAAATAAGCAAGTAAAAATGACTTTTCCAACTTCTTGTCCTGTGGTAGGATCAGTGCTGACTCTCCAGAGGGCAGAGCCAGCAGTCCCAACCATGTTTCAGGAGAAAGCTATGCTGGGAGGGAAGCTGGGTATTTAAGGCCGTAGGGCCTGTTCACGCAATCTAGAATGTGGTTACATCCTTCCCCCTTCATAGGTGGGAAGCTGAGGCCCCAAAAGATCACTCCAAGGCTGGAGCTGCTAGTGTTTAATTTTTTACCAGCAGCTTGTTCTCAGTCTTCTTTCAGAAAACAAAACTGGGCTTTAAAATAGTGCTTCCATTGCAAAATTTAAATATGAATAAAAACAGCAGGTACTGGTAGGCTGCCTTACTGCCTCCTCAGCTCTGCTCCCAGTAGTCCTGTGAGGGAAATGGGACAGGTAGTGTCCTCACTTTACACAGATGAAGGAACAAAGCTTGAGAGGCACCAGAATGGCAGAGATCACACAGCTAGTGGGTTTCGTAGTCAAGGCCAGTGGTCTGTCCTGCCCTCCTCCCTGCTATCTCGGCAGGAATGCCAAGTTTGATAAGATAGTTACCCTTCTCCTCCTTGTATGAAAATCCTATCTGCTATATACACAACGCCCTGAGATAAAGGTGTTGGCAGGCCAACAGTCATGGCACTGGCCATGGAGCACCAAGAGCCATATGTCCTGTCACATAACCTAAGAAGACTGAGTTACATGTTGTGGGTTACAAAACAAGTGACGGGGAGGCCATGTCAGTAGTCCAGGCAAGAAATGGTAGTGATTGAATCAGGATCCCTGGAGATGAACAGGGTGCCACGCAGGGAAGAAACCAAGCTTTGGGCTGGAGGTAGAAGTGGCACAGCAACACATCAATGCGGCAGACCCGGGTCCTTGGCGGGGCCCTGCACTCGCCCACTGTATGGCCTCAGGGAACGCGCTGACTGCTCTGAGCTGTTTCCTCATCTGTAAAGTGGATAAAAGTGATGATGCTTGGGATCCCTGGGCACCGATAAGTGCTCAAGAAGTAATGGTGGAAACACAGCATCTGGGTGTGAGAGAAGGCCTTGTTCCAAGCCATGGAGCCTAGCCACCTGTCAGACAGCAATCCTTGCCCCATCTGCACAATTTCTCAAGTTTAAATTTGGTGACTCTTGAATAACTTTTTATATGACAAAGCCAGACACTGACAGAAGAACAGTGCCAAAGTGAGGGGACCCAGGAATTATAAAAGCATGTTAGCAGGGAAAGTCAGCCCCTGAGCACGTTACGTTACATTATGCGCAGCCTATCTAGTGAGAATTAACCTCAGCCTGACTCTTCTGAGGCCCTGAAGCAAAGGGAACTTACTCTTCCTTGGTCTCCTCCCACGTGCCCTCCATCTTTGAAGACGTGACAGGAAGAGCAGGAGACTCTTCTTTGTAAGACCTTGCCCAGACTAGAGCCTGTTTCTCTCACTTAAGGAGCTGTGAAACATTGCAGATTCCTTCAGATGGCGGGGCCTTATGTCTGCACTTTACTTTGTGGCCTGAGAGATTACTCAGCAGATACTTGGCCTAATCTGTGAATTTATCTTTCAGCTCTGTGCAGTGTGTCTAGAAGACTTCAAGCCTCGAGATGAGTTGGGGATTTGTCCATGTAAGCATGCCTTCCACAGAAAGTGAGTATTGGTTTGAAATTATTTAAGGGCACCTAAGTTTGAGGCACATCAACCAACTTACTTGTGATCTTGGGACAGGGCCAGACAAGTGATGGCTTCATGATTGGCCTGCGATGCAGAAAGCACCCTACAGGGTGTGGTATGTGTGTTTACATGACATTAGGAGGAATTGGGGTGTGGAACATGACCACCATGGCAGGACTTTGGCAGAGAGCCAGACAAGCCCCTACCTCCTGGGAGCCCAGGCTATAAACAGCTAGTTAACTGGAACTTTCCATTGAGAGCTTCCACTCTAAAAAACTTATTTTAATCAAAACCATAGTTATGTGAAATCAAGATAAATAAGTCCGAATATGTATGGCAGTGTGGGGCTGTCTCCTTCCCCCTCCTGGAGACATATTCATATTCCCTTGACTCTTGTATTTTATGCATTTTGCTTTTCTATTAGAAAATTTTATTTCTCCTGCTTCCCACCACCCTCAGTGGTACATGTCAGCCATGGGTGACTGAGGGTATAGCATGCTGACTGGCTTCTTACTATCACATTTTAGAAGACTGGAGGCTGTGGTCCCTCCAGAGGGTGAAGTGCATTCTCCACCGAGGGGTGGAGTTCCTCAGGTCGTGACTGTTCTGGGCCATAGATGTGTCAACACGCAAGATGTGTGGACAGGGGTACCATGAGCGTGGGACTGATGTCTTCCCTCCTGTGGTGTCTCATCCTGCAGGTGCCTTATTAAGTGGCTGGAGGTTCGGAAAGTGTGTCCACTATGCAACATGCCAGTTCTGCAGCTGGCCCAGTTGCACAGTAAGCAGGACCGTGGACCCCCACAGGGGCCCCTGCCCGGGGCAGAGAACATTGTATAGCTCACCACAAGGATCAGATGGTTGCGGGATCCCACGTCCGCGCTGAGGCAGGAGGAACACGAGTGTTCTCTGTGTTGGCTGCTCTACCTGGGGCACCAGCTGTCACTTCCTTTGCCTCATGAAGAACTCTTGGGCCAACTAAGCTGAGAACCCAGACTTCTGGGTCTTGTGACAACCAAAGCACGCTGACACTATCCCATGTCAAGAGAAGAGAAGTTGGATGAGCCTGCGGGTTTGTTTCAAGAAACTTCATGAGAGTCTCTTGCTGACTCAATTACATGCTGTCTCCCAGACACTTATCTCCATGTAAGGTGAATCTTTCTCAAGCAAGAGGAAAGATAAACACAAATATTAGAGAAGGGAACTGAGGGCAGGTCTTTAAAGCCACCAACCCCCACCCTGTGGACAGATGAGCTTCTATGCAGACTGTGCATGCCTTAGCCGCAGCAAACCTTCCTGGCAGCCCCTGAGCCAAGTCAAACCAGCGGTTACCTCAGCCGAAGCATGACCGGTTGCCTGGTTGGTGAGAGTGCCAACAAGGCTTTTCCCCTTACGTTCCTTTGAGAAGGCCATCTTGGAACCCGCCATTCCTCTTATTGTCCCACCCCCACCTCAACAGTGAGGCAGGGCCACACTGCCCGGTCCCTGTGTGGCCCAGGGTCCTCAGAGTGTTGCCCACTTCCCCCCATGTGAGGTGTGGCTCCAGCATAGCAGCTGGTCTTGGCCCACTGCCTCGGTAGGGAGCCACTGGGAGCCCCTCTGACAGCTGAGTATGGCTAGTGCTCCTGGCCCTGGTGAAACAGGATTCTGACCCCTTGCCTCTGCACTTCCTCCTTCCCTTGGTTCTCTTCCCTCTCTTGCCCTATCCCTGTTTCTACTTCAGAGAAAATGCCTGTCACTGAGTTTTTAACAGTTTAAAGCATCCCAAATAAGATCCCTGTTATTCTTTAGTCAGGGATGCACTTGAATTGTAAATAGTATCAGGAAGGTCCCGCAGGGCTGTTCACTCTTTGGTGTGTGCCTCAGTATTCAGACTTGCGAAAACCGATTGACAGTGTCTTTATAGGAGAAAAATGCATGCTATTCTTTGGTTCTTTCTGTCCAACTTTTCTAGAAATGACTCAGAGTCCATTAGGATTCATGAATATTGTGTAAATTAGCAAAGAACTTTCTAGTTCCTTTCCTCAGTCTTGTTCTCCACCTCCTTCCTTTATAGGGATGGGCTCCTCGTCAACAGCTTTGCCTCTGCTCCCTCAAAGGCGTGAGTGGGGCAGTTTCTCACTAGAAATACCATCTGCATGGAATGGAGAGGATGGAGGAAGCTTTGCAATTCTGTTCATGGCATGTCTCCAGGAATTTTTTCTGGAATCCAGCCTCTACCATCTTAGAATGGGCAGGGGAACCTGTCCTTGGCTTAGGTGGCTGGGGTTAAAGGATGAGGAAAATTCCCATTAGCCTAGCAAAGTGCTGGGCAGAATCCAGTTTGGAAAATTACAAATGCAGTTGGTCAGAATTGGCTGTTTCCTATGTGTGACCTCTTGTATGGTATTCCTGTGGTATGCCAAGCGGACTGCTCTTAAACAGGGCAAGGGAAGTGTGGGATATTTTTATATGAAAGCCTTAGCCTGTTTGGCATCCATGAAAAGAACTCTTCGTACACTCAGACTTTCATCCTGTTTCTGCATTCTCTGTTTGTAGCACAATAGAGTTGAATGCTGCGAAGTGCCCAGTTTATAGTGAACTGTTTTTGGTGACCAATGTCAGAAGGCTTGCTTCTGCACTAGCTTCATTAATGACCAACACCCACCATTTTCCTTGAAATGGCCGTGGGACAGATGTCATCTTGTCTTTGAGGTTTGAATAGGAAAGAGAATTTTTCCCCTCAAAGGACAAATGCTTGTGCTCTGTACTGCAAATTGCTTCGACTCCATTTTTATAGGATTATAGCCTTTCAGTTGCAGCTTTTTCTGTCCCAGTGTCAGTACCAAGGAGACAGCCTCACCAAACCCCTGTATTTGTAGGAAGGCAAATTAATTCATTTCGCTGTGTCACAGCTAAAAACAAATTGATGTGGTTGGTACACACTGGACCAGAGGCACAAAGCCAAATAGTTTAAAGGGAAGCTCGAGAGTGCCGTGCACTCTCCATTTGGCACCATTTTGCCCCATGAGGTGCCACTAACATGACCTCAACACTTGTGAATGTGGAGGGCTTTTTAAAATGCAGCTCTTCACTAGGATGGGGCTGGACATTGGAGTGCCAATCGCCCATTTTGCTCATTATTATCCCCCTTGGGTTGGTGTCCTACTGCAGCATGGCCATTGTCACTTGGCAACAGTAGTTCCTGCAACTCTTAGCAACTCAATCTGAATGCATTTGCCACCCACATTTGGGTCTTCCTCCAGCACTTACCTGTGCTGCAGTTATAACTGCACATGGCTGGGAGTTTATTTACGTCTTCCTTGCATTCTGATGAAAATCAGTTTTATGTGACAGACAAGGTTAAATTTCCATCTGGACTTTCTTTAAGGAGTCAATCTCTTAATACCTTTGGCTCAGGCTCACACCTCACAGTGAGGCCACCCTGCCCGCCATCTATGCACGCTGTGGGTGGCCTTTTGTTAATCTGTAGACACGTAGGGACTCTGATCTGCTTTTGGGCCACTGGCTAATGAGATGTGTTTTTGTCTAAATGCATCTTAAACAGCGCCAATACTGGATGTTACTTGTGTGCCATGGGTTAGTGGAAGAGCTCAGCCTCAACTGGTTTCCGCTGGTGGCTCAATCATTATCTAATGGTTGCCAGGGCACAACTGAATTCAGCCAGCTTTTAAACAGAACAAAACCAGCCTGACTTGATTCCTAATTGTTATCTACCATTTTACTTTGCCAGTGTGATTTCATTAGGCCTGTCCCTGGAAGGGAGCAGGACAAGACAGAAATGGCCAAACAGAAACCGGTGGCCTATGGGGAAGTCTGGGCTGAGGGATACAGGGGGCCTCCCACCACGGCCAGATGCCTGTTCTTCACAGGTCTTGACAAATGAAAAGCCTTTCCCCCAACGCCAGGCCCCTTGGAACCATGATCTCAGGCGCTCTCCACAGCCCCACTCCAGTCTGTCATCTCCAAGGCTAGAGCCCACTCGCTCAGCTAATGACTGTAGTAATTACTTTCCTGAGAGGCTTTCTGGGAATTATGAAATGCACAGAGAGGTATCCCCAGAGCACTAGGCAGAAAAAGAAATGAGTGATTTGAATCATCCCTCACCAGCCAGCTGCCTTTCTACCAGTTAGCTCTCAGCCTGTTTATCCATCACCCAGGGATTGCAATAATGCTGTTTTTACTGGCTCTTTACAAGGATTAGCTGTGTCCACAGCTAGGCAGGTGACGACAGGTCTGCAGGTAATGGGGTGGGGGTCAGGGTGCAGTCCTCTGTTGTCCCAGGTCTACTGGTTCCCTTCCTCTTCCTGATCTTCCCTAGTCACCTCCATCTGCCTTTGCCCAGTGCTCCAATTTGTTGCTTACTGCTGAATATGCCTTTTTGAATTTGAGTAGGTAATCCCTTTACATGGTTCACAAACCAGTTAGTCTTCCTTGAATCCCTGACCTCCAGCAAACCCAGCTTCTCACCCCTGGAACATCCAGTATTGTTCGTTGTGTGTCCTTCCAGAGGTCACTTATGTATATACAAGCAAATACACACACTTGTGTTAAGTGTATAATTTCATTTTCCCTCATGTGATAACCAGGGTATATTCAAGGAGCATTCCTATTCATGTGGGAAGAGCTGTACCAGAAGTCAGAATGTAAAAGATGAGCCCAGAAGTGGGAGATGATTT
Source organism: Mormoops blainvillei (assembly GCA_004026545.1). Taxonomy (NCBI): domain Eukaryota; kingdom Metazoa; phylum Chordata; class Mammalia; order Chiroptera; family Mormoopidae; genus Mormoops; species Mormoops blainvillei. Next base: position 55,864 of record PVJD01002270.1, read on the forward strand.
TGTAATCACATTCCTTTTGAATAAGGCATTTTTTTTAATTGACTGCAGCACACTGGAATGCTAGTTTTCTATACAAATCATTAACTAAATCCCTCCCTGACCTTTTACCACAGATGTCCAGATAATATGGGAGCTGTTTCCAGACTCTTTGGTCTGTGACAGGACACTCAAAAAAGCAGGCCAACAGTACAGGCCTGTCGTCCAGGTTCAACAGCTTTGCAGCCAGCTGGACAAGCTGCCCCACACCATCTTGGCCAATTCCAAGTGGCATCTGAGACCAGCACTGACATCTGTTAAAAACTGTCTTGCTTTCTTAGGGGAGCCCCCATGTTTTTGAGGCAGCAGTTTGAGAAGCAGCAACTAAGGCCAAGGCACCTATCTTGCGGGGCAGATGTCTCAGATATTGCGAAGTAGCTGGTCCATCTCAGAATTAGATGTTCAGGAACATAGCGTGGGCCACCCCCACACACGCACACAAAGCTTCCCACAGATTTTTCTCCCACCAGTAATCATTTCTTTAAAAAATACTTTGTTCATTTTTGCCCCTGCAGAAGATGAAAATTAAAACTGCTTTCTCTAGGCAGCTGTGGCAGGGACCATGGACTGTGACTCTGTCTTCACCCATCTCCCTGGTGTGCTGCCACCCACAGCTTTCCCAGGATTCAAAGTGCATTTGAGCCCGACCTAAAACTTGAGATGAAATTCCAGGTGAACCGCCACCCTTCTGCTGTGATAAATCTCTGGCCCTGGGTTAGTGTGTCTTTCATGTTAGCTGTTATGAATTTGCTTTACGTACTGTGATGAAACTCCTCTGCCAGTACAAGCCGGCGCTTTGTGCCAGCTGCGCACCATCCCTGTCTATACCTTCCCAGGTTCTGCTAGAGTCAGGTAGGCAGATGGGGCCCCTCCTGGTGACACCAGTCTTCCAAGATAGTGTTCCTGATAATTGTCATCTCTGGGTCTCTTAACAGATTATTGCCATGAAGGATAGTTTAGTCTTGTAGTTTAGCCCATTGGGGTTTATTTGCTACATATTATATAACTCCCCTCAAAAAAAGGTTTATGAAATGCTGAGCTTCAGGTTTCATAGACGTGTTTGTACACTAAGAATTCTGCAGCAGAATATTTTTAAACATTCACAGTTTTTTGTAAGGTATATTTTTGTATATTTAATTGCTATTTTAAAGTTTTATTGCATTTTTTGCTAATTACTCATTGAAAAAACATGCATGTAATTGACTTAAACTGTAAATAAACAATTTTGAAAAATGTTTCATGTTAATTAAGTACCCACCTGTAGTCATCCACACCCCACTTAAGCCCATGTAGCAAGAGTTGGAAAGTCAAGGTGAGCAGTTCATATCAAACTCCACTGGTCACCATCAACAAGTAATGGGATTAAGGAGCTTCTGGCCTGTCCCCCGTGGTGTGGGGTGCAGATCAGAGGTGGTAAGTAAAGCACTAGGCCACAGTGAGGGGGAAAGCAGAAAAGCCAAGTCCTCACCTACCCTGGCCTCAGCTTTGCAAATATGGCTGGACGCAAGTAGTTCCCCAAATACAGGCACCAGTATTCAGGAAGCCTTAAGTAGCAGAACTAGTCCATACCTTACACTTCTATATCCCAGAGCTGCGAATAACTTATTAGAAGGAAAAAAAAAATCTCTTGGTCCAAAGTCATACTGTGTGCAGCTGCCCATCAAGTTATTCTCACTCCACCATGCTAGTCACGAAATTCCCTCCTACAGCCTGCCCACCTACATGGGTATCATTCTCGGGTGTTTTCTACAACTCAAATATCCAGCTGTTTGGTATTAATCACAGCTCAAAACTAAGCCTCTGTGTCCTCATAAGGCCCCTTTCCCCAATACCAATCATCACAGCCCAGCATGCAATCCTCTAACCATTCCTCTCCAGCAGACCATCTACTGCTCCCATCTTGGTTCCTTTCTCACCTGGACCATGACCACAGCCACCCACACTGCCTCTAGAGAGGGAGCGTGGGGGTGGACCCCTCAAGCTGCCATTTGGAGGGCAGACTGGAAAGGCCAATTGATGGGATGACAGCAGTGGTTCAGACTACAGTAGTGGCAATGGTGACTGAATTTACATGCCTTTCTAGCTAGAGGGTGAAGAAAATGCCTCCGGTGGGGAAAGATTCAGGAGAAAGGATGTGGACATTTCTGTGTAGGGATGGCCTTGGAGATAGACAAGTAGAGGGAAGGGAACAGTCACTGCCTTAGGACTGGAGCTCAAACGCAAGTGCTGGCCTGGGCATGCTACCTTGTAAGTCAAGAGTCAAGGTGAGTGCTCTTGGCTGCTTGAAATGAGGACTGTACCTCGAGCTGGCAATATCACATTGTCTTGTGAAAATAAGCTGGCAGAGACAGAGGCGCCTGGAAGGTAGAAGGAAAGCCAAGAGCGGTCTACTATGTTAGAACTAAGGAAGGTGAGGACATAAAACGTCCATTAGGTGTAGTAACAAGACTCGCTGCTGGACTCATCAAGAGCCATTTCATGGACAGAGTGAGCTAAGAACCCACAAAGTGAGGTCACAGAGGCAGCTTCTCATTAAACTTTAATATGTTCAAAATTCTGTGAGGCAGCTTCTCAACAGTGGCAAGTTGGTCCTCAGAGGTGGAAGGCTAATTAATGCAAGGAAGGAGGGGGGACTCAGCCTGTTTGACCTCTGGCTAGTCTGTTTTTCTGAATTGTGGTGATGACAAAAGCTGCATGAGACAACACATGTAAAGCATGGGCAGAGCCTCTAGAGGACAGGTAGGACCCACAACAGAAGCCTGAGAAAAGAGCTGGCTCCTGCTCCCTCCCCGTTCTGTGTAGGGGCAGGGGTGGAGGGGACAACACACAGGAATGGTACTGGACCCAACGAAGCAGCAAGCAGAGAAATGCCTGGGACATAAGGAGCTTGAGAAATACAACCATGATACCAGTGAGTGAATGGTGGTGCTCTGCTGGCTGTGGGAGGGAAGGTGGGTCCACCAAGCAAGTGCCTGGAAGTAACAGGACAAAGAGGATGGGGGCATGGCTCAGGCTGAGGCCAGGGAGCGCTGTAAGGGGTGGCAGCAGAGACCCCCAGCGCCATCCAAGGGCCACAATTCCCATCCCCCTCAATGGCCCTCCAGTTCTGGGGCTTGCACCAGGACAGCAGCACCCACAACCGGCAAGTACCAAGGACCGTGCACAATTGGGCCCAACAGCGGGGAAAGGGCCATGCCCTAACAAGCCGTGGGCACGGGTCTCTGCTGCCCCCACGCGGCCAACATGGGAGGAACCAGGATCCCAGCAGACGAGGGAGGGGCCTCAGTTCCTCCAACAACCCAGCTCCGCCCCCTGCACCATTCGGTCCCTTGGTACTTCCCTACCAAATCTCTCCTATGCCAGTCTCCTTGCCTGAAACCATGAAGCGCAAGACCACAGAACCGTGCAGTCTCCTCCTGGCTCAAAAGCTGCTTTAGCCCTGGCGGTGTGGATCTGTTAGTTGGAGTATTGTCCAGTAAACTGAAAGGTCACGGGTTTGGACCGGTCCCTGGTCTAAGCAGGTGCAGGAGCCAACAAACCAATGTTTCTCACATTGATTTTTATCTGCTCCCCCCTCTCTAAAATCAGTAAGCATGTCCTCCAGTGGGGATTAAAAAGAAAAAAGAAAAAGCTGCTTTATATAGACTCTTGATTCAACAGCAATACAGGCACCAAATAATGTACAGAATGAGGCACAACCATTCAATCTCCAAGGGGAAGGTTTTTAAAAATAATTCTGCACCTCAGAAAGAAAAGGTCCAAGTTTATCAATACTTGATCTCAAAACCTGTCTCCCAAGCAGCAGCCTTTTTTCTGCCAAAGAAATCAGGACTGCACCTAAGGGGCTGGCCAGTGCCAAGGCCAGGAGTGGGAGAGAAAGGTCAGAAGAAATACACTCTGCTCCCCATGAGTTAATGGACACCTCAGTTCCCTGATTTCTGTTAGACCGAAAGTGAAACGAGACTCTCTCCCGTTTCCTGAAGGGGGGAAAAAAAGGCAGCGCTTTTTGTCTGGTATTCATCTTCCAGGCCATTCTTTTTGCCCCGGTTTACTCACTTCCATCAGGTCAATAAGAAGCCCAAGTTAATTCTGCCCATACAAGTCCTGTCTTTCTTCCCAAACAGACCTGCCTAGGATTTATGGTATAAAGTAACCTGGAACTGTCCTTCTAAAGGTTGCTTAATTATTGAAATTACAGACAAAAATTAACCTGCCCAATTAAGTTTGCAGAATCTTGAAATAAAACATGTTTTTCAGTATGTTCACACAAAGGCTAAATGCACAACAGAGTTCATGAACAGGTGATGATAGCCAAGGCCACATTGACAAACTGTGATTAGATTATAACAACATGGTAACGTGCCTTACATTTAGCCCCTTCAGTGACATACAAAGCCAGTCAGGTGAACACAGAATAGCTCTCCCCTGAAGTGGCTCCAGTGATTGACACTGAATTTCAAAAATACACAGCAGGTATTATAGCAAATCCTCACTGCCACGTATGTATGTATGTATGTATGTATGTATGTATGTATATATACACACACACATATATAAAAAAAAACATCTTTCCTTACTAGTTACTAGTTTAGACTGAATTAAGGATTTATCTTGATGACTTAGAAAAATTCCCTTGTCCTTTCTTGCTCTGATTCAGGTAATAAACATAAAAGTAAGTAAGGCTCTTAAAAAACAGACGTTCACAGATCCCACTGTGGAAGGTTCCAGGAAACCACCCTACCCCCACCCCCCGGTAACAGTCAAGGCATCTTCAACAGCTCAAGGAGTGCTCCAACAGCTCCAAAATAACCCTGGAAAAAAAAATAATAATAAGAGCAATTTTCTTTAGAACTATTTAAATTACCATAAATGACTAGTGTTAAAGCCAACACTGCCATCAAGTCCTGACGCCCATTTCCTACGAACAATATTTTTGATGCATGTTTGGGAATCAGCTGTTGGGAAACTGAGGTTGGGAATTTGAAAATACTGTTTTTGATCTGTGGTCCATTGAATCCATGGATGCAAAACCCATGGGCGTAAAGAGCCAACTATATTTACTGAAAAACTTCAGCCCTGGCTGGTGTGGCTCAGTGGATTGAGCGTCGGCCTGAGAACTGAAAGGTTGCTGGTTTGATTCCCAGTCAGGGCACATGTGTGGGTTGTGGGCCAGGTCCCCAGTTGGGGGCATACAGGAGGCAACCAGTTCATCTCTCTCTCACATCTTCCATCGATGTTTCTCTCCCTCTCATTCTCCCACCCTCCCCTCTCTCTAAAAATAAATAAAGGCTAAAAAAAAAAATTTCAAGGATACATGGACCTGCACAATTGAAACTCTCTTAATGTTCAAGGGTCAATTGTATTTCAAGACTCAGAGAGCCTAAAAAAATCAAAGTTCCATATGTGCAGAAATTAACACTAGAATTGGAAACCTGAATGTAAATAGAAAACAAATGGACCCACAATGCTAACCAGAAAGGAAAATTAAGTCAGTAGACAGTAAGAATGACAAAATATGAAAACAAAATTTCATGAAGGGTTCATATTTTAACTGTGATGACATAAAAATATAAGTTAAAAAAAAGTTAACCTAAAAATTCAATCTCCATATTCTACTTAGGAAAAAGGTTCAAGAAGAGGTAGAAATTCAGCAGGAGGAAAGTTACACTAAAATTTAACATTAAACATGAGTTCTTTTTATTCTAACATTAAACAAAACAGGTAGAAGGTCACAACACACAAGATGTATATAAAAGGTCTAAGAAACAATGATAACTTGATACTGATTTACTAATATAACATTAGAAGCAATAAACAAGTAATATGTCTTGAACTTTAAGGATCTTGATATGGGAAATTTGTGCACTTTGGGTTTTAACCATAAACTTACGCAACTTAAGAAAAAAAACTTAAAGCTATTTTAAAGGAAAAAGCGATCTCTATTAACACTTCGAGTCCTACTTTGATTTCTGTCAATTCATAAAAACACTGTTAAAAGTAATACACATACAACCCTGGCCAGTGTGGCTCAGTTGGTTGGAGCGTCGTCCCATAAACCAGAAGGTCGCAGGTCCCATTCCTGGTCAGGGCACATTTTCCAGACTGTGTTCAGTCCCCAACAGGCATATATGAGAGGCAACCAATTGATGTTTCTATCTTGCATTGATGTTTCTCTCCTTCTCTCTCCCTCTCTTCCCCTCCCTCTAAAATCAATAGTATGTCCTCGGGTGAGGATAAAAAATGTGTGTACACACATGCAATTTTGGAAAACATTCATGATAACACTATCTAGAATCCAGCAACACTTGAAATAGTTCATCTGCCACACAACCAAGTGTAGGAAAGAGAGAGCACTTTCCAAAACAGGATATCAGGTTGAGCAACTCAATGATTCCTTTTCCATTTTGTCATTTCTAGCCTATGTGTTTTTATGATGCTGTGTTTCTAGTCCTAGAATGCTTTTAACTGATTTGTTTTCAAAACACACATATTAAATAAATGGGATGAACTAGGCCAACGCATAAAAACTGACATCAAAAAATGAAATAAGCAGAACCCAGAGTAAGTGCATTTATAAAGTACAATGGGAAAAACATAATGGATAGTTCAGAAAAGAATGAGGCATCAAAAATATGGTTGAATGTTTATCAAGACTTCTTTCTTTAAAATTGCCAAAGCTCACCATGAAGTTAATTAAAAATCTATCTTGCATTAAATTGAGTTTAAGAAACAGCTTTTGAACATTAATACAAAGTTAAACCCCATATCATACAATTACAAAAATATTTAAGTACTTCAGCCCTTTTCACCTCTACTTCAAATTCCAACACAGTGTGAACTGCATGCCCTTTACGCAAGTGACAACATTGCAGGATATAAGTCTGCTTACCTCGTGTTCCGAAAAAAGTGCTTTCAACTGTCCCTTGGACCAATAATCCAAAGCATATGCCAAAAGCCGCATGGCGATCGTATTAACTCTCAAGAAATTTCCAACAAATACCACCTGGTTAATATTCTGAGCACATCAAAAAAGGCAATTAGTTTTCATCTTAATTTCTGTTCTCTTGTAAAAGCTACCCCAAACAGAGACCATGTGCATAGTTTCTAGCAGCAAATTGACTTCTGATCAAAAACAAGTACTTATATTTAATCCAATTGATCAAGGGCTGCTTAATTTGATTCCCACACAACTCTGGCCCCACTTCAAAGCATGCCAGAAAATATCACAGGAGAAAACAGACTAGGAAAAACATATGTATTAAATATGACAAATAACTACTATTAAAAAGTTTTTTACAAACTAAAAAAAGAAAAAAAGATCCAATTCAAAGAAGGAAAAGTAACACAAATAGGCAAATTATACAAGAACTAGTGATCCAAAAAAAGTAAAAATTTAGACCCATTAAATGGTAGCAAAACAACTAACTTAAATTCCACCCAATATTAGTCAAGCTGTGGTAAGTGGCCCATTCATTTATTGTTAAAGACGTTCTAAACTGGTGCATCCCTTGTACAAAGAAAGCAACCTTGGCAATACCTATCAAAATTCATAACATGGTCATATTCCTTACATGAGAAAACTCACTTCTGACTAAGTCCCTAATCAAGGATAAAATCCAACCAAGGACCAGCTTTGTGTTTAAAAATGCTTTACTGCAGAGCTATCATTGGCAAGCAACCAAGAGCCCAGCTTGCTGTGAATGATGTATGACATAAAAATAAATCAAATACACAGCCATGAAATTTATAGTTACATTAAAAATATAAAATGGTGTATATATATATACCAACTAAAACCTTAAATACATAAACACAGGAATGGGAACAGGCAATAAAGAAAACTGTGTTAAAATATTCAAATGAAGAGGTTTTTTTTTTTAATTACTTGATGCTGACACAGTATCTTTTTAGTTCAAAATGACACAGTCCTTTTGCACCTTTTTAAGTTTTCCTTTTTAAGCCACATCTCCAACTTATCTGTTTAAAAGAGTAATTTTAAACAAAAATTATAAATAGGGACAAGCTATAAAGCTGCACCAACTGGGTCCCCACGGGAAGGCCATTCTTGGTTCTTTCATAGCCCTGTACAATGCTGCTTGACCTGAATGCTACAAGGCAGCACTGTAAAGAAGCTGAAAGCACAAAGACAGCTCTGCTGCAGTGGGGGGAGCACGACGGGCACTGCGTGGCCTGGTCAGTCTTCTCCCAGCTTCAATGACTTCCTCTGGATTCCTTCCCAGGGATTCTAGAGTTCCACAGTGAGCATGGAGTCTAGGTGCAGCATCGCTACCCATTATCGCTACCCAAGAGTTCCCCCGGCATCTGGCACACTGGCTACCTTCCTGCCTTCCTCCTCTTTCTCCTCTATTTCTAGATAGTAACAGTGTTTATTTTCAGCAAGAAAAAAAAATGTCAATTAAGATTAATCTACGTGTGAAGAGTTTTAACTTCATCAATGAAACAAACTCCACCACGTATGACCACATTCAGGCCCCGTTCAGAGAAGAAAGATGTTCTATACAGGTGGGGCCCACTTAGGATGTTCTGTATTTTCCTCAGAGCAACTAAAGACATTCATGTCCCCTTACTTCATTAAGGGCACACATTCTTGCTATTGAGCCAATGTTGTTGGTGATGGTGATCAAAGTTGCTCTAGCGAGGTCCTCTTTACTGACAGCCTCTCGTTTCTCCTTGCTCATCATGTTTCCAAAGCTGTGTGGGGGAAAAATAAATATATATAATCTTTGATAAACGAAAGGCAACACAGCCTAACAGAACTTGAATGTGACTTATAGGGTAATGTTCAAATCTTCAAACTTTTCATTACATAATAAAGGAGCATCTGCTCAAAGAGAAATGCAGCTTCAAAGGGAACCCTCAAGCATTCTGAATGAGCAAATGGCTTTCCTTGTGGTTTTCACTGCATTATATTGAGCTTTGTTACCAGATATTCACATATTCAGTTAGGATCTCAGCAGATCCACTGCAAGGCACCACTGCTCCTTCTACAACCAGGGAAAAGTTCTAGAAAGACACTTCTATTAACAATTCCTCCCCAAGTGCCCAGCTGTTCCACTCAGCTGAAGGGTAATATTCATATCTGGTAAACTGCTTTATCCTAGCAAAGTGTGACCAGGAAACAAGCCCAACTAATCATCAAAGGAAGTGATTACTAATGAGCAAATGCTGCATAGAAAATAAAATCTACAGGATGTACAAAGTGCCTAAAATTAGTAAACAAGCATGTGTATGAGAGCCTTTCCTATTATTAAAAGCCATGTGCCCCAAATGCACACACAAAAAACTGTTATCTACAAACAATTCAAAAATAAAATTAACAACTCCACTTACAATAGCATCAAAGAGAATAAAATACTCGGAGATATATTTAACAAAAGTATATACACTGAAAACTATAAAACAGTGAAAAAAGAGCGAAGATCTAAATAAACAGACATGCCATGTTCTTGGATCAGAAGATGAGATAGTGTCAAAAGCTGCAATATTCTCCAAAATGATCGAAAGATTCAACACAATCCCTATCAAAATCCTAGTTGTGCTTTTTTGCAGATATTGGCAAGCTGATCCTAAAATTCATACAGAAAGTCGAGGGACGCAGACAAGCCAAAACAATCTTGAAAAAGAACAACTTGAAGGACTCACATTTCTCAATTTCAAAACTTAATACAAAGCTGCACTAATCAAAGCAGTGTGGTACTGGCATAATGATAAGCATCAAAAGAACAGAACTGAGAGTTCAGAAATAAACTACAATTATGATCAACTATTTTAAACAAAGGAGCCAAGAGAAGTCAATGAAGAAAGCACAGTCTATTCAACAAATGGGCCCTGGCTGGTGAGGTTCAGTGGACTGAGCGCCAGCCTGTGAAGCAAAGGGTTGCTTGTTCAAGTCCCCTGTCAGGGAACATGCCTGGGTGGCAGGATAGGACCCCAGTAGAGGGTGCATGAGAGGCAACCAGACACTGATGTTTCTCTCATCTCTCTCCTTCTCTCCTCTCTAAAAATAAATAAATAAAATCTTAAAAAAAAAAAATGGTGCTGAGACAACAGTATATCCATATGCGAAAGAATGAATTTGGACCTCTACCTCACACCATCACAAAAATTAACTCAAAATGGATCTTAAACTTAAGTATAAGAGCTAAAACTATAAAACTCTTCAAAGAAAACACAAAAAGTAAATCTTCATGTTCTTAGGGTAAGGCAGTAATTTCTTATATGTAACAACCAAAAGTACAGTGATGAAAAGAGTAGATAGATAAGATCTATTTAAATGTAAAACTTCTATGTTGCAAAGAATATCATCGAAGGAGTGAAGACAACCAACAGAATGGAAGAAAATATCTGCAAATTACCTATTTGAAAGGGACTTGTATCTAGAACATATAAGAATTCTTAAAACTCAATTTAAAAAAGACAAATAACCCAACTAAAAAATGAGCAAAAGACTTGAGAAGACATTTCTCCAAAAAAAAATAGACAGTCAATAAGCACATGAAAAGATGTCCAACATCCTTAGAGAAGTGCAAATCAAAACTACAAGAGAAATTACTTTACACCATGAAAGTAGTTTAAACTAAAAAGACGGTGTTCGCAAGGATGTGGAGAAATTTAAACCATTATATATTGCAGGTGTGACTGTAAAATGGCAAGACAGTCTGTAGTTCCTCAAAAGATTAAACACAGAGTTACAACATGATCCAGCAATTCCAGTCCTAGGTACATACCGAAGAGCATTCAATTCAACACATGTCCACACAAAGACCTGTCTGTACATGAATCTTCGTAGCAACATTATTCATAATAACCAAAAAGGTGAAACAACCCAGATGTTCATCAACTGATAAATGGATAAATAAAATGTTATATATTCATACAACGGAATATTATCCATCAGTAAAAAGGAACAATACTAGGCCCTGGCCAGCTAGGTCAGCTGGTTAAGGGTGTCATACCAATACACCAAGGTTGCAGGTTTGATCCTCAGTCAGGACACATATAAGAAATAATCAATGAATGCATAAATAAGAGGAACAACAAAGCAATGTTTCTCTCTTTCTCTCTCTTGAGTTAATAAAAATTTAAAAACAAAAAAAGGAACAAAATACTGACTTATGCAACAATATGGGTGAACCTTGAAAACAGTAACATAAACAAAAATCACATATCATATGATTCCATTTATATGAAATGTCCAGGACAGGCAAATCTATAGAGACAGAAAATAGATTAGTGTGTACCAGGGACTGGGGGTGGGGAAATGAGAAGTGATAGCTAATGAATACAAGCTTTCTTTCTAGGATGATAAAAATGTTCTAAAATTGGATTATGGCGATGGCTGCACAATACTGTAAATATACTAGAAATCACTAAATTGGACACATTAAACAGGTGACTTTATAGTATGTAAAGCTATTTAGAAGGAAAAAGTTATACCCAATATTTTTATTTCTATATTTCTTAGAACACACATGCCCCCTTACCTCGAAGCCACAGCCCAGCCTGGCAGTCCAAATCTCTCATAGTCCCCACCATAAATGTCTCGCACTAGTTTATCCACTTTCGTGCTATCTCCGCGAGATGCCATTTCAAGAGCTTCTTCAAAAGTGGTACAGCCAGTAAGCAGACAACAGAGACCAAAAAAAGTTCCTCCTCCAAGACTGCAATTAAAAACAACACAGCACTGTAACACTTTTTTAAATAACAGAAAGGTAATATTTATAATCCCAAAACCCTATTCACAAATCAATCCACTCTTGCCCCCACCCAATCGTGCAGATGCCACCAGTAAATGTCTGTGAAGCCCTGACGGGTGTGTCTCAGTGGGTTGGGCATCATCCTGCAAACAAAAGGTCACTGGCTCAATTCCCAGTCAGAGCACATGCCTGGGTTGCAGGCCAGGTCCCTGGCTGGGTGCATGCAAGAGGCAACCGATGGATGTTTCCCTCGCACATTGATGCTTCTCTTCCTCTCTTTTTCCCTCCCTTCCCCTCTCTCTAAAAATACATAAAATCTTAAAAAAGAAACAAACAAATCAGTGAAAAGAACAGGACCCTAATATGCCCTTGAAAATAAACATTCACGTTGCAACAAGCAACATGGCAAAACACAGGAACCACCTCTTCTACCCGCATCTCCAGTTCAGTCTGGGCAACTACTGAGTTTGAGAAACTCCAAGTACAAATCAGCCTTGGACCACGCTGGTGCCTCTTCCCTTTCTTTCTCCAAGTACAGACCCCAAGTAATCCTCATACAAGAATTTGTCACCCTGGCTCATCAACCCCTACCCCACAGTACCTCTTCTATGAATGTGGCTTTCCAAAAAAAAATTACTCTCGTTCTTTAACTCACATCTATTAAAAAACTTGTTTATCCCAATTCCCAGCTCCTTGTTTTTCAAGTGGTCTCTGATCCTTAAATCATAGTGTATTCCTTCCTCATCTGCCACCTGATTTTTCCTTTTCAGACTACTCTCCCCCAATCATTTTTCTATTGCTCAGTATCTCAATTTCTAGATCTCACATCATCCTCAGACCACATGGGCACAGGCCTGCATGTGTGTGTTCACACACGTGTAATATCTAGGCCAGTTTCAAAGTTGAAACATTGCCTTGCCTTGCTATCTCCTCATGGACGCTACACCAAGCTTTGGTTACTTTACTTTATAATATACGCACACCCTACACTATCTGAAGGCAGGGACTATGGCATCAGTGAGTCTGCTGATGAGTTTATGAAACTATGGTAATGAAACCTAGAGCAATATGGATTAAAGAAAAGTAGGTCATGAAATCAGAATTTTCAAAGCGAAACTTTTATTTGCATAATCCCAGAAGTTGTTTTATCTTTTACATAATTTTAACAGATTCTTAAAGGTGTATTTATATGCAATGCCTGTATGTTATCAAGAATATAAAAGACCTACCTGGTACCGGTGACCCGCTTGTAATTATCTTTGGAATATACTGCTAAGATGCTAACCCCAGAGCCAATGTTCACCAGAAGCAGAGGGTATGGATTTTTCAAATCAAATGGTAACTTCTGACAATTTTCAGAATCAGCAGGGTTTTCAAAGTAATAGCACTGTGACCGTCCATTGAATCCAACTGAGTCAATGTACAAAATTCCTTTTATTAAGCAATCTAGTTCATCAAGTTTGCAAAGCTGAAGATCACCTATCTGTAATAAAATGAAATGTTTTCAGACGTTTTAACAAGCCAACAGAAATAAAAACTCCATTTAATAAGGCATCCCAAATACATTAAACAAACCATAAAAGCACTCAAGGATGTGTATTATTTGTGCATGCTTTACAGAACAAATCTGTAGACAACAAACAGGGATGAACTGATAAGACAGACTCCTGCTCCCACAGACCCAAATGCACTCTACCTACAAACCACCGAAGCAGCTGGGGAAAATGTGCCAAACACCCAAGCAGAAAACAAGACGTCTGCTCACAGGCGTGAAATAGCATGGCTGAGGTCACAGCGCTATCAAAAGCAGGTTCCAAGAAATCTAAGTGATGCAAGCATCTGGTCACACAGGCAGGAGCCACAAAGACTGATATCTACCTTCCAAAAGACCATCTTCAAGGCTATGGAGCAGTAACAAAGTAGGCCGCAGTTTATTATTAATAACGTAAAGCCAAAAGGCTGCAAGTGGGCAATTAGAAGGTAAGATTTTTCACTATCTAAACAAGTTACAGCCTCTGGAGGACAGGGAGATGTCATAAGAATTTAAAACATTATCAACTTAACTTCATTTAAATAATAAATGATTTAATTACTTATATTATGGAACAGTGTGCAAAAATTAAGAATGAAGAGGATCTTCATTCAATAAAAAACTGAAGTGGGAAGAATTTAAAGGCATGTTAGTCAAAAAAAGCTGAAACATTTTACAATGATCCAATTTGCCTATTTGTAAAATCATGTTTATATGTCTGTGTCATACACAGTCATGCACAAGAAAAATAAAAAGATACATAAACTTTTAACAGTGGTAACACTGGACAGATGATATAAAGAAACTTCCATGTTTTAGTCTATGAACTTCTAATACACTTGAATGTTTACAAGCATAAATACTCAATATATACGAGAAATGTAAAGATTCCTCAACCCCTAAGGCACTATTTCCGTTGACAACTAATGTCAGCCCTCAAGTACTCCCCCATTAAATCAACTCCCATTTCTTTGATTACATTTACATGTAATTTATTCTGATCCAGAGTGGAGATGGAAGTTAATAGGTAACTTCATTTTAACCCTTAATTAATCCCTAATTAAGATTAAGTTACTCCCCTGACCGAAACCAAACACTTCGTTCATCACTGTCCTTATTTCAACTGCCAGAGCCCTCCCTGCCAAGACAAATTTAAATACCAATTTCCTGACACTTGAATCTCAAGTTGCCAGCGTTTTCATTTCATTAGGTAAGTCATTTTATACTGGTGGCTTACTAGAATCCAAGTAGTTTTCTGCCACTGTAGGTCAAACCTGTTTCTCCTTTTGTCCTTCCCATAATTCATGTTATCCTTAAGTGTCCTGCTGTGCTATTACTATTCCTAATAAAGCCCAGCCTCACTGACACAGTTAGATGACAGAATGCATTGGTCATTTCACTAACTCAAGGTACTCTATATATAAAGTGTTGCAAGAACATGCAAACTCAGTATATGAGGAAATCTGATTCACATTTTTTTAAAAATAGTATTTTCAAAACGGTTTCAGAGATTGAGCTTTGATTTTTCATCAAGATGGAGGCATAAGTAAACACAGCATTCACCTCTTCCAGCAACCACATCAAAATTGCAACTAAACTACAGAGAACCACCATCATTCAGAACTGCCAGAAATCAGGCTCAGTCGAAGTCCTACAACTAGAGAACTAAAGAAGCAGCCACATAAAGACTGGCAGGAGGGACAGAGACACAAAACAGGCTGGTCCCACACCCACATGTAGTGGACAAAAATTGGGAATGGTATCTTGGCTGCAGAGGTTCCCCCCAAGGAGAGAGGAGACCCAGCCCCATACCAGCTGCCGCCCTCAATCCCAGGGTTCCAGTGCCAGGAACAGACATCCCCATAACCTCTGACTGTAAAAACTAGGAAGACTGAGGCTGAAGGAGGTGGAGAGCTTCTAGAATCTCAGGCAGTTCCTCTTAAAGGGCACACACATAAATTTACTCAGACTCACTCCCTCTGAGCTCCAGCACTGGGGCAGTACCTTGAAAGGCACCAGAGACATACAAGGGAAAACTGAATTGTCCAGTATCAGGGTGAGAGATGCGGAGAGAAGGAACAGGGGGGTGGCGCTTTCTCCCAGACAGAGGGGTTGGCAAAGGCCACTGTTTCTTTTCTGAGCTATTATCCACCCCCACAGCAGGTAGGTGGGCACTATATCTGAGTTTCCAACAACCTGGCTCACACTGCACTGTCCCCTCCTTCGTAATTCCCTGAGGCTCCGCACCCCCAACTTCTGGCCCGCCCGATGTGCTTCAGTGGCTTTTCCATATAAATGGCCTGCCTAATGCTTCAGATTTTCCTAAAAACTCAAAACAGCAGCATCTTGCTTCAGTGTGCCCCATACCTCTCACTAAGTGGTCCCAGACCGGACACTAGCAGCAGGCCAGACCAGACTGGAAATACTCAAAGTGATGAAAAGCAAGGACCTACAACCAAGATTAATCCACCCAGCAAAGCTATCATTTAGAATCAAAAGACAGATAAAGAGTTTCCCAGACAAGAAAAAGCTAAAGGAGTTCATCACCACCAAACCAGTATTATATGAAATGTTAAAGGGTCTTCTTGAAGAACAAAAAAATAAATAAATAAATAAAAATTAAAAGATTAAAATTAAAAATATGAACAAAATGGCAATAAATACATATCTATCAACAATTGACTCTAAAATTAATCAAAATAAACAAGCAAGCAAAACAGAAACAGACTCATGGATGCAGAGAACATTTTGATGTTGCATGATGAGATGGGTTTGGGGGGATGAGTAAAAAAGGTGAAGGAATTACAGACTGGCCGTCACAGAACAGTCATGGGAATGTAAAGTACAACATAGAGAATACAGTCAATAATATTCTAATAACTATGTATGGTATCAGATGGGTGCAAGATTTATCAGGATAATCACTAAATAAGTTATGTAGTATCTAATTGCTGGGGTATATACCTGAAACTAATATAATAATGTATGTCAACTGTAATTGAAAAATTAAAAAATAATTTAAAAGAGTTTAAAAAAACTATTTCACTATGGTTTGTTAAATATTAGTCACTCCTAATGCACAAGCAGGATTTGTTAGGCATTTCATTTTCAGTTTTCAAAGATGGCGCTGGTGCACACAAATGAGAAGCCCCAAAGCCTAAGAAGCCATCCCTAAGATCTAAAATCCACTTTGCACCTTTTCAGGTTCACACAACTCCAAACCTCTGATAACAGCCTGAATGGCTTTCAAATATGTTCCAAAAGTCATCTGTACAGGGTCCTGAAAATAGAGGTTTTCTCCTTTACCTATCAGTCATGGTCCACAGTCCACTATGATCCTTCCACAAGAACTTTCCCTCCTCCTGCTACCTTCCCCTATTCACAGGTGAAAAGAAACCACTGAAAACCAACAACCAAGGGAAATACAAACAAACAATATAAAACCATATTTAACGATTCACTTTCAAAATTCTATTCTACATTATGATTATGATCAGAGAAAGTCAGTAGATAAACAAAAAAAGAGAACAAGGTCATAAAACCATATAGTGACACAGGGTGGGGGGAAGACATGTAGAGTGACAAAGGCAGAATCTCTGGATAATATTCTTATTGGTGGCATTAAAAACATGGTCACCGAAGGTATTTTAAATCTAAAGGTAAGAGTCTTGGCCATTACACTTACCAATTTTCCCACCTACCCCCATATCCACCTTCAAGGGACCTAGCCTCAAGGTCCTGCACACGGTGCCCACTGATACTCCCCCTAGTGTCCAGATGTGATCTAGAGACTCCTGTTAACAGGCTTGCTGCAGAGAACACATCAGGAGGCACTCCGGGAGGGGAGGGTCTGCTGTCAACCATCTCTAGCTAGTGCAGAGGCCTGAAAATCACCACTCTGGACCAGAGTTCCAGGGGCAGGGGAGGGGGGGGGCGTGTCTTATTTTTATCTTCCTTGTTTTTTTAAAAAAGTAAACTTGCCAAGAAACAACTGAAGGGGACAAGAAACACTACGAGGCAGAAGAGATTGGAAACAATATTATGCCATGAAATGACATTAATTTTATTACTTTTCAATCTCATTGTTCCTGATTTAATGATGTTGCTCCTCAGGGTCATTTACTTCGCTTATCACAGCTACACTGTTTTTCACACTCAAAGAACAAAATGCTATGTTTTTAGTGGTTCTGATTCTCATCAATTCATCTAAACTGGACAAAAAATAAACTATACAACAATCTCTAGATGGCTAACTCCTATCACTAATTTATATTTAATCTTAATTTGACTCAAGAATATTTAAGTTCCATTAGAGATGGAAATGATTCCACCACTGGTTATTATTTTTAACATATTATCATAAATTGTATATAAGCTAAAAAAATGCATACTGTGAGAAAATCCTGCTCAAATTTGTACGCTCCACCTCCAGTGGCACAAAAGACAGTGTGGAGACTTGAGAAGTTTTTATCTCTGCCCATTTGAATAAAAGCAGGCATGTCATGAGTGGGAAAGCGTATAAAGTGCAGATTGCCTTTACGTCCACACAGAGTCAGGTCCTTCAGTTCCAGGTGCACGTCCCGAATACCCGTGGACCCATAAGCCACATTGGAGGTCAAGTACTTCCGAATGCTCTTAAGACTTTCCACTTCTTCCTCTTCTTCTTCAGCAGTGATGTCTTTGGGTTCAAAATAAACCAGCTTGACTAGGGTTCCACCAATATCCAAGCCAAACCATGGAAAAACTAAATGGGGGAGGAAAAAAAAAGTCAGAACAGCTTTTTCATGAAAACTAAATTTATACTTACTAGATTAGAAACTTATTTCATATCCTAAAGTTTCCTAGGACTACAGAAACAAACAGGTTTTGGGGAAAAGAAATGTAATTGTCAGCTTTGGAAGCAAATCTTTTTTTAAAAAATTACAAAGACCAGGAAGAAAAATTTCAGAATACTGAGCCAATACAACACTCTTATACAGATAAGCCCAAACTAACTATGAAATATTTAAAAACAAAATGACTACCCATGAACCTTCTGGGGGAAAAAATGAAAATGAAAATTGTCATCCTTCCCCTTGGCTTACAGAAGATATCTTGTAAGTTTTCTTGTAAGAACTCTGGTTTAATACTCAAAACAGGGTAAAGAAAAACTCCCCACCTCATGTAACATAATATAAGCTACAGTGTTCAATTTCTCTCAAAACCCAATGTCCTAAAAAAGAGGTTTCAGTGGAAGATGTTTCAAAGTTATTATCTGTAACCAAAAATATCATTCCCAAAAGGATGGCTTCAGAAGGATGGATCAAGATGGACTGCATAAATATACATGCCTTCCACCTTCCACTTTAAATCCCAGAAATGACTAAAGATATACATTTATTGATATACTATTTTGAAAACAAGAA
The DNA here is from genome assembly GCA_004026545.1 of Mormoops blainvillei. Lineage (NCBI taxonomy): Eukaryota > Metazoa > Chordata > Mammalia > Chiroptera > Mormoopidae > Mormoops > Mormoops blainvillei. The sequence continues at coordinate 74,553 of PVJD01002270.1, forward strand.
ATAATAATATCAGCAAAACCAGGCTGATAAAGACAGTAACTGTCCACAAACTTCAAAAGAGGAGTACTGTAATAATTGGGGAGTAGCTATGAAGGTGGGGGGAGAATGGGGTGTTCCATCCAAGCTATAGATGGGTGACTGCCATGGGGAAACAGGAGCTCCGGTGCAATCACGGTGCAACTGGGCAAGCCAGTCACTTCCCCCTACTGAGAACCACTGCCCACCTCCCTCTTCCTCCAGCCAACAGAGATAAAATCTTCAATGAGCACAGGCACTTGAGCCCAAGATTCAGGATGGCACCCAAGTAGCTGTTATTAACCAGGAGACGTAGGTGTCCAGTTCTGGCAATATATCCTATCTCACCGCTACAATCCAACCAGACTGACTGGTTAAACAACACTGTACCCACAGACAGGAAAACAGCAATCCTCAAACCAGAAATGAACACTTTATAAATTAGAATCACAGAAAGGGAAATCAACACCACAAAAAAAAGAAGCTAAATATATGAAGAGCTGCAGGAACAAAAAGGAGACTTAATCATAACATCTTAGAGGTAAAATGAGATTTCATCCATGAAAAATGAATAAGCTACCATTTAAAAAATGAAAAGACATGATTGTCAGCTGTGGTTGTGGCTACAAGAATCTACACATGTGATAAAATTATACAGAAGTAAATCACATACACAAAAGTTTATGGAAAAAGATGAAATCTAAATAATGTCTGTGAGCTGTATCCACATTTGTGGGGGGGGAGGTTCAAAACCAAATAAAGGAGATGAATCTCAAAAACAGGCTTACACAAAAGACTACATACTATATGATTGCATTTATATGAAACTCTATGCCTCAGCTGGGGTAGCTCAGCGGAATGAGCGTTAAGCCTGCGAACCAAAGGGTCGCCGGTTCGATTCCCCAGTCAGGGCACAGGCCAGGTCCCCAGTGGGGGGCATGCAAGAGGCAACCACACATTGAGGTTTCTCTCTCTTTCTCCCTCCCTTCCCCTCTGTCTAAAAATAAAATAAATCTTAAAAAAAAGAAACTCTAGAAAATGCAAACTAATCATTCCTGCATCTGACAGAAAGCAGATCATACACTGAAGGAGAGAAGGAAGGACTGCACAGGGGCAAGAGAAAACTTTCCATGGTAAGCCAAATCATGACGGCGGGGGGCAGGGTGGACAGGGGCGGGGAGCACCATAGGTATTTTTATCTGTCAAAATGCACGAAACTGTACACTTGTAATAAAAGCAGTTTATTTTATGTAGATTATACCTCAAAAGACACATTTACAAAAAACAAGAAAAACTGATTTCCAAAATAAAGCTTAACAAGTACATTCAACAAGAAAATAGGCACAGAAAATAAATAAATAAATAAATTCTCCCAAAATGCCTCAAGTATGAAGGAAAGGTAGATATACAGAATATGAGAATATTCTACAAGTCATCTATCTTACATGAGTTGTAGAAATTTTCCGGGGGAAAGAGGGGAATGGAGGAAGGACATTAATCATCAGGTTGAAAGATCCACTAAGTGTTAAATAGAATCAATTAGTGGAGAAACGGAAGACTTGGACACATTGTATTGAAATTTCAGGAAATCCTAAAAACTTCCAAGGGAAAAAGTGAATTCCTACAAAGATAAATAAATCACCTAAGGGTAAAATTAAGACTTCATCAGCAACACAAGATGGTAGAAGATAATGGCGCAAACAGCTTCAAAGTGATGGGGAAAAAGATTTTGAAATTCATATCCAACAAATCAGCTTTCAAGTGGCAGTGTAAAAGACATTTTCACACATAAAAGAGCCCAACATTTACTACCCAAGAGCTTCTCTGAAGTAATTAGTAAAATGCACTCCAATGTATTTTTAAAAGCATCTAAGAAATGAGCTATGAGGAACAATGATAAGCAAAAGTAATACATGCTAACTTTTAGAAAAATAAGTAATCTGAAACTAAAATACTTACATGATTTCAACACAGGAAGTGGAAGAGGGAAGAGAAAGAGAGGGAAGTGAAAGCAAGCAGCAGTTCTGTCCTTTTGAGGAAAGGAAGATACGGATTCTCACTAACTCAGAATAAAGAAGTGACGATTTAAATGCATTAAACCATCCATAAGAAAAGAAATGAACATAAGATCTTCAAATAAATAGGGAAAAAATCAGTTCAAAAACAAAGAAGTAGTAAAAATATGATAAATACAAAGTTAAAAATTGTAAGAATGAATGTGTCAGTAATCACAAATAGGTCAAATTTCTCTTCCAGATTCAAGAGGAAATTCAACTGTATGCTTACTTAAAAAGATACACTAAAACAAGATTATACAAGTAGATAGAAGACAAATAAATGGTAAAACAGCCACAACAGGGTCCCATAATAAGGAAGAGTTGGATGCTTTTAAAAATAAAACTGGCTTTCACTCAAAAGTATCAAAATCTTAAGCACCTTGCTGGAGACTGACAGAGCAGTTGACTTACAAGTAGGAACCATGGTATCTTCAGTAAACCCATGTTTCGAGACCAGTACTGCATTTAACAGGCACTATACTCATAAGGTGAAAGATGACCTTCCAAGCAGTAACCTACCAAGAAAATAAGATTCACAACTCTCACCCCCACGTTTACTCTGATTTATGTACATATTCATGGACCGAATCAGTGGGTAGAAATCACTGGCACCATTTACTTAACTTATCTGCCATATTTATAGTGTTAAATTTGTGAATGCAAAATAAATGTTTGGACAATGCTACTCCACTGTATCATGCAAATGTTAACAGAAAACAAATACATGGAAACTAAACAATTCAAAGAAAAAGCATTAAAAGGGGACAAAAAGTCCCCAACAGTGGGCTCAGTTGGTTGGGCATTGTCCGGCAAACTGAAAGGTCACTGGTTCAGTTCCCAGCCAGGGCATATGCACAGGTTGCAGGTTCAGTCCGCTGAAGCATATGCGGATGGCAGCCAGTTTCTCTCTCACATCGATGTTTCTCACCCTTTCTTCCTCCCTTCCCCTCTCTCTAAATTAAGAAAAAAAATATTTTTAAAAGGGGAGGGGACAACAAGGAATTATTTCATTGTATAAAACAGTATAACTGAAAAGAAATAACACAGTAACACATGCTTCAAAAAGTATTAAAAACAAGGAGAAACTGACTAATCTACTTATCAGTGTGAGAATGATACAGGTCTCAGAAATTTGCCCAAATACACACAAAATAAAGGTACACAGAAGATTTGACTATCACAGGTAATAAGGTGATCTATTAAACATAAACATAACTCTATCAGAAAACCAAATACTCTTTCCTTTTGCCCTGAATGGTGTTGCTCAGTGGGTTGAGCCTCGTCCTGAAAACCAAAAAGTTATCAGTTAGATTCCCAGTCAGGGAATATTCCTGGGCTGTATGTAGACCATGGTTGGGGACATGCAAGAGGCAACTGATCAGTGTTTCCCTCACACAGCCTTGTTTTCCTCTTTTTCTCCCTCCTTTCTCCTCTAAAAATAAATAAAATCTTTAAAATATATATACTTTCTTTTCAAATACCCGTAAACCATTCACAAAAACTAAATGAATTAGCTTTAAGAACCTCAAATTCCAAATAACAAAAATAAACCACACTTTCCACAATACCTCAAAATTAGATATTAATCCTTCTTTCCCTTCCCCTAAAATAAACCTTAAAAAAAAAATTAGTCCAATAGACAAAAAAAATGCATTCACCTGTAAGTTTTTTGGTAAGATTTTTCTTTATTTTTAGTCAAAGGGGAAGGGAGGGAGAAAAAGAGTGAAAGAAACATCACTGGGTGGTTGCCTCTCACACACCCAGGGGATCTGGTCCGCAACCCCGGTATGTGCCCTGACCAGGAATCGAACTAGAGACCCTTCGGTCCACAGGCCGGCACTCAATCCACTAAGACACACCAGCCAGGGCCCACCTGGAAATTTTTAAATCCACTATTATTAACTCTGAGATTAAAGAGGAAATCAAAACAATTTACTTTAAAATAAATGATAATGAGATCACTACATATCGAAAACAATATGATACAATCAAGGGGTTACTCAAAGGGAAACTCTAGCCTTAAATTCTTAGCAAACGTATTTAAAAAGAAAGCCTGAATAAAAGGGAATGTCACATACAATTTGAAATGCTAAAAAAAGAATAAAACAGACCAAACAGAGCCAAAAAATAAACAGAAGGAAGTTATTAAAGATAAAAGATGTAAATGAAATTAGAAAAAAATCTTCATCATGAACAAAGCCACTTGAGGACTCTGATCAGTAAAATCAAGCTTTGAAAAGCCCATCAAAAGAAACAAATTTCTGGTAAGTATATTCAAGAAAAAAAGGTACAGCTTTTGCTTTTAAAAAAAAAATCAAAGAAAGTGAAAGTACCTAACAGAAATAAGCAACATACAACTTTAAAACAGTAAGTCTAAAATGTAAACTAGCCCTACTCCTGTGGCTCAGTGTGTTGCACAGCATTTCACACACCAAAAGGTCATTGGCTGGGCTGGTCGTTGGACTCCTGGTCAGCCTTGGTCAGGGCACACGCCTGGGTTGCAGGCAGGATTCCCCGTTGGGAGCCAAGTCACTGGTTGGGGGCGTGCCAGAGACCACCTGATTGATACTTTTTTCTCTCACATATCAATGCTTCTCTCCCTCTCCTCCCTCCCTTCCCCTCTGTCTAAAAATAAATAAATAAAATATTTTCTTTTTAATCCAAATGTGTTTTTGGGATGGTTCCCCACTCATCTTGATTCAGAGTGCTTTCAGTGCTGCTTCTTTCTGAAGGAGCGTCCTGTTGTAAGCCTTGCTTTTCCTCCTATGGGCTGACTGAGGACAGTGGGACAGCCAACACACAAAACTACCGTTTGTGCATAGCTAAGGACAGTGGTGATTTTTTAGCATCCTGGGCATTTCACATCTATGAAGTAGGAATTGGGGTTCTGCACTAGGCGCTGCTTCTTGTGTTTCCTCTTCTCTTCTGAAGAGGTATGAAGGAGATCCTTAGTGAGCGGCATGTTGTCGTGGGGCGATCATCACCACCAGAAAGCAAATAAAATCTTTAAAAAAATAAAGTAAAATATAAACTGAAACAGGATTAGCTAGGAAAAAATAGAGTACAAAATGTGGCTCAAAACAAGCAGAAAACAAAGAAATCAAAAGCACTGACATTTTTGAAAAAGTGGTCAGAGATCTACCACCCAAGCAAAAACAAAAAAAAAGCACCACGCTCTAGTGGTTTCTAGGAAAACTTTTAGATTCTAGGGCGCCAAAAAAAAAAAAAAAAATCTAGAAAGATTCCCAAGTTATACTTCAAATTAAAACTAGAAAATATCACACAACACAGACGCAACAATATAAAATTATTAAACAACAGAACTGAGTTGCACAGTAGGAGTAATACACCACGGCCAACAGGGATGCTTCTCAGAATGCAAGGATGGTTTTGATATTAGCTATTCCAATTAATGAAGCTTCCTTACATTATTAGTAAACTGAAGGAGAAAAACTGTGATAATCTCAATAGATTCCAAAAAATAAAGAAAATCAAACCAATGGAATAAAAAAAATTTAGAATGATACAAAAAACATACAAATACCAATAGCTTTTCCTCTCTAATAAGCAAAACCACAAGAAAATGACATTAAAAATGCCATGCACAACAAAAGCCATAAAATATTTATAAATAAATTTAATACTAAATATGTACAATAGCTATTAAGATGGTGCACTGTAAGACAAACTGGGAGGATGTATCCTGACCCGGGAAGGAAAATTAAATATTATTAAAGTTTCAATTCTCCCCAAATTAATCTAACATTTGTGCCAATGCAATTCTAAAAAGAACATTGTGGTTGACTCCTTAGTAACCATTCTACCTCGATCCCAGGAAGAGTCCTGATTTTTTTTTTTAAAGATTTATTTATTTTTAGACAGCAGGGAAGGGAGAGAGGGAAAGAAACATCAATGTGTGGTTGCCTCTCGTGTGCCTCCTACTGGGGACCTGGCCCACAACCCAGGCATGTGCCCTGACTGGGAATCAAACCAGCGCCCCTTGGCTCACAGGCTAGCGCTCAATCCACTGTGCCATGCCAGCCAACACAGAGTCCTGATTTTTTTTATACCAACAGAAATTCCATTCCCAGTGACAAGACTAATCCAACCTGGCAAGAATGATGCAAAGTCTATCTTTGGTGCCTAGAAAAAACAAAAAGTTTATTCATTCTAAAAAAAAAAATAACAGTTCTGGATATAACTGAAGCAAGGAGATTCAGTTTCTATTTTTCTACTAGCAGTACCATTCTTTGACCATCAACTTTAGGACAATGAATCTTGTAGACAGTAAAGAAGGAACACAACACTCCACCAACATTCACATCAACAAGAATGGAATGTGAAGATTTGTGCATAAACATCTAAGACCAATGGAAGATTCTATAATGCTTAAACCAAACGAAGCCTTACTCCTGTTTCTTTAGATTAAAAAATTAAAACATTACCATATGGCTATTATTTTCCAAGTGATCACCTCTTAACAACCAAACTGTATTAGGGCTTCACTGCATAAACTTATTTAATGTTTACAATGACCAGTTAGGTACTATAATCATCTCACTTTACAGATGAAGAAACTAAAGTGCAAAAGAGCCCAAGGTCACAGGGAAGGAAAGGCAGAGGTGGAACTCAAAACCAAGATTTCCTAAATCCTTTAACAAGTATCTTTTTACCAAAAAAAAAAAAAAAGTATCTTTTAAAGGTAAAACTATACCAACCTAAGAGCACAGAACACATTCTTGGGTTATAAGAAAATAAAATGTAAAAGCGGTTTAATGAAATTTACAAACTTTTTTTTTTAAGATTTTATTTTTTAGAGAGAGGGAAAGGGAGGGAGAAAGAGAGGGAGAGAAACACTGATCAGAAACCAAACCGTCAGTCTTTCACTTTGCAGGATGGTACACCAGTCACAGCAAAATTCACATACTTTAAATAAAAATTAACAATATATACGGAAAAATAAGCGAAGAGAGTGACTCAGTTCATATCCTTGTTATAGCCTTTAATGTTTTCTAGATTTTTTTTCTGTACTACTGATGAAACCCTTTACAAGAACTAAGAGGCATTAAGAAGCGTGGCAGGTCCTTTAGACACACGCTCTCAGATAATGGCTATACAATTATGTTATTTATAAACATCTAACCTGTCCAAAGGAGCTCTGATACCTATCATTAACTGTAAGACTGCCCAACAGTATATAATACTTATTCAAAACAGTATGTGTTTCTGGATGGAAAAGTCAAAGAAAAAACAATTCTTGCCATACCATCACATTCCTCAACTCTCACCAATAGATTACACATTACTTTTTAAAATTTTTTATTTTACTTTTGATTTAGAAAGAGGGTAAAAAGGGGAGAAAAAGAGGGAGAGAAACATTAATGTGAGAGAGAAACATCGATTGATTTACTTCTGTATGTGCCCTGACTGGGGACCGAATGTGCTACCCACGCATGTGCCCTGACTGGGTATCAAACCAACGTCCTTTCAGTTTGCAGGACACCACCCAACCAAATGAACCATGCCAGCCAGGGCTATTCTAATTAATGAGTCCTGTCATTAATTTTCACAGATATCTTAGTCTGTTTGCAGCCCTTAGTATATTTCCTAATACTGACGACCTCCAAAATACTCAGTCTAGATGATCTATTCTTGACACAAGACACCTTTCTAGAAAGAATTTAAATTCTCCCTCACAGATTATTTATGTAAAACCATCTTTGACACAATGTCTCTCATAATAGGTCAAAGCAACTGATATGCTTTCCAATCGGAAATATATGGTTTATAAAAATGTTCTCAATTTTTCTACATTAGGAACTGCATCTTTACCAGACCACATGTGGTTAAGATATTGCAAACCCAAACCCGAGGCTATTCTACACAGCAATCCCTGTCCTCACATTAAAAGATATATCTTAGCTGGGTAGCTCAGTTGGTTAGAATGTGGTCCCGAAATGCCAAGTTTTGTGGGTTTGGTCCCCAATCAGGGCACATACAAAAATCAGCCAATAAATGAATAAATGAGCAGAACAACCAATATGTCTCTCTCGCTCTCTCTCCCCTCCCTCTCCCCCATCCCATCTCTCTCTCTCTCTCAAATCAATAAACTTAACAAAATAATATACCTTACTAACAATTATTCTTATTCACAAAATAGTTTTAACTCAGGGACTACTTAGAAAATACTATGTTATAAAATCAACAGGCTCAATAATAAACTTGACATTCAGAAAAAATAAACACACAAAACCTAACAGACACTACTAAAAACAGCAAGATGGCTTTTCCTTTTAGACAGCAAAATTTAAGCCATTATTTTAAAAGGGGGATTTTCACATCCTAGTCATTATCATTGACATGCGTTGAGAAACAAAAGTGTCTGAGGATAAAAATTCCCAAGTTATGAACCTGAAAAATTATCATAAAGTTATAAATTTAACCCAAGGAACATCACTGATCTTTTAAATGACCAGTTAAAATAGCCATTCTTACCACTTTTTGATAAGGTTCTCTCCAACAGCCTTTCCTTTCAAAATGTTTTTAAGCAAAGCCCTGACCCATGTGGCTCAAGTTGGTTGGGCATTGTCTCCCAAAGCAAAAGGTCACTGGTTCGACTCTTGGTCAGGGCATACATCCGGGTCCCGGTCGGGGCATGAACGAGAAGCAAATGATTGATGTTTCTCTCCTTCTCTTTCTCCCTTCCCCTCTTGCTAAAAATAAATAAACAAAATCTTTTTTTTTAATGTGCTTAAGCAAATATTTTGATATTTATTTTTTAAATCTCACCCAAGAATATGTTGATTGATTTTTAGAGATAAAGAGACAAGAGAAACGCCAATATGAGAAAGAAATATTGATTGGTTGCCTGCCATTCACAGCCAGTCAGGGGATCGAACCCACAACCTATGTACGTGCCCTGACCAGGAATGGAACTTGCAACCTTCTGGTGTACAGGACAATGCTCCAACCAACTGAGCCACCCAGCCAGATCTAAGCAAACATTTTTAACAGCATACATCTCTTCTTGCTTACAGTCCCCACAGCTAAACAGAGGGTAGGGATGCCAATGCTGAACAATCATATTACCTAAATGCATAATGCATATATAAGGTCCCTAAAATAACAAACTGTATCATTTTATACAGTTGCATAATAGGACTATTGTTAGCCCCTACTTCATGTTTTAGATTTGTTATACATCCGAAAGAGGGATCATGTTTACTTCAATTTCATTTAAAGTTAGTAATATAGATCCAAAAGCACCCTCTCCGATTCAGTTTCTCAAAAATGGGACACAAAGCAACAGATATCTAACTTTTTCCCTAGCTTCCAGTGGGCTGCCCTTCCTAATTCCCGAACTGCAGATGAAACACTGCATCTGATAAAGGGCAGTCTCCTGGCAACCCAGCACCAGTTCCATTCTGTGGATACTGATACTCTCCAAAATTAAGGAAAAGCAATCCATTTTCTACTTTAAAAGTGTCAAGCTACAAACAGAAGTTTTATTTTCTAAAACCCCCAAGCTACAACATGCTTGGGAGCCACCCCGAAGGAGCCAGCTCATCGACTGCTTATGGAACACTCTGTAGGAACCAGCCAAGGTTCCTACATCTTCTGCACGTCTGGGGCCCTTGAATAAAATGTTCTCTGTCCCTGGCAGGTGTGGCTCAGTTGGCTAGAGTGCTGTTGTACAGACCAAAAGGTCACAGGCTCGATTCCCTGTCAGGGCTGGTTAGGGCGCACACCCAGGTTGCAGGTTTGATTCCCACCCACCTCCCTCCCCAGTCAGAGTACATATGAAAAAATGGCCATGGATGTTCCATGTTTGTTTCTCTCCCACTGCACCTTCCTCTCACTCTTAGAAGCAATGAAAAAATGTCCTCAGATGGGGACTTAAAAAAAAGTACTCTGAATGCATGAATGTACACATTTGTCAAAATTATACATTTTGCCCTGGCTGGTGGGTCTCAGTGGACTGAGTGTCAGCCTGCAAACCGACAGGTCACCAGTTCAATTGCCAGTCAGGGCACATGCCTGAGTTGCAGGCCAGGTCCCCAGTAGGGGGTGGGGGAGATGCAACCACATATTGATGTTTCTCTCTCTCTCTTTCTCCCCTTACCCCCTCTCTAAAAACAAATATATAATATCTTTTTAAAAATTAAAAGATGCAAGCTCTTAGCCCCCTTGTAAATGAGGGGGTTTTTTTAAACTTCTGAGTGATTCCATGTGAGATTACTACTCTGGATTACATCGCATGTACTTCCACCATTACAAAATAGGAAAGATAAGAACACTGGGTCTCAATTCACACATCTAGACCAAAAGAGAGCTCCATTACTAACTCACTATATGCCCTTGAACAAAGGGACAATTCCACTGAGCCTGCGTCCTTACCTGGAAACTAGGAATACAAAGTACCTGCCTCACAGGATAACTGTGAGACTTAAATGAGACATTTACAAAATATTTGGTATAGTGTTTAGAACAAGAAGTAAGTACTATGTTACCATCATTAGTATCTTTGTTTCCATCATTTTAAACCAATTTTTATTTGGTATTTCTCTCAGTCCTAAAACACATACTCTACCTAATCAAAACTTTTAAAGAAATTCTTAGACACACATGCGCCTAGCCTCACCCCTAATGACTGATATGTTAAGTCCAGGATGTGGACAGTTTTGGGACCCACACTGCTCTAGGGAGCTTGTATTGTAGAACATGACTGTAACCATTGCCCAGAAAAATTCCTAAGAAAAACTGAATAGCTCCTCCTAATTTCAAATGACCACCAGTCCCCGACCTTTAGCCAAGTAGTGTAATGACATCAGAACAACGTTTGCTAACATCGAAAGTAAACTGGTTCTGCCCCATACCCAATTCTCCCAACAATAAAGTCTTGATTGAAATTTCTCAAGGTTAGACCAAAATAAGGTTGCCTCTTTAACAACGGAGGCAAGGTGTCTTAGGGGCACTGAAACCCCCACCACCCACAGTCAAAAATCCATATAACCTTCCCTGGCTGGTGTGGCTCAGTGGGTTGAGCGTCGGCCTAAAAACTGAGAGGTTGCCATTTTGATTCCCACATTACTGATTCATGGGCCAGGTCCCAGTTGGGGGAGGGATGTGCAAAAGGCAAATGACCGATGTTTCTCTTGCACGACAATGTTGCTCTTCCTTTCACCCTCCCTTCCCCTCGCTCTAAAAAAAATAAATAAAATCTTTATTAAAAATTTTTATTTTAATTCATGTAACCTGATTCCCCAAAATCTTAGTTGTCTCACAGTCTCTAAAAGGAAGTCAAGGACCCCCCACCCCCGCTGAGATATCAAGATGTAAGGATGCTCAAGTCCCCTATGTAAAATGGCACAAATCAATGCATTCAGCAGTACACCCTACAGATGGAAAACAGTATAGGTTTATTAAAAGAAAAAAAAAATCCTCACATAAGTGGACGCATGCAGTTCAAACCCATGTTGTTCCAGGGTCAACTGTTTGTATGTTCGTAGAGGGTTCAGCAGCCTAACACGCTGTTTCTCCCTCTAACAGGTACCTGGCATAGTACACAAAAAGAGCAAATGGGGAAAGACCTACGTATTTCTTCAGTAGGTCTATACCCAAGAGACACCAGATGGTAGACAACAAAAAAATAAATCCTACAACATGAAAATTTGTCTTAAGTTACTAAAAGAAGTTTCAAAACCACTTATATAACTCCTCCACCAGTATGGTCTAAACCAGTGTTTTTCAGAGTGGTCTCTGAGTCACCTGTATCTGAATGATATGAGGAGCTTCTTAGAACCCTTTCCAGATTCTGATTCAAAAAAAGTGAACTGACCCCAGGGAATCTGAATTTCTAACTCCCCAGGTCATTTGTACACTCAAAATTTGCAAGTAACTAGAAATTTTCACCTCAGATAAGAAAACCTTGAATGCAAAAGATCGTGACTATCCTTGCTCTTAAAGCAATAAAAAGTTAGCTACTAGAACATGAAAAACCTGTAAAGCACAGTGGTTAAGGGTGGAGGCTATGAAGCTACAATTCTGAGTTCACGGCCCTGTTCACTAGCCATTTGACTCTGGGCAAATAAGCCCCACTTTTCTCATCTGTAAAATGGAATACCTACCTCAGAATTGTGAAGGCTAATGAGTTTTTACTAAAACTCTCAGAAGAGTGCCTGAAAACCATTTTTTAATTTAAAAAAGTTTTTAGAGTGCCTGACCCATCCAACACTCAAAATACAATACTTATTTCAAATCCTTGTGGCCAACGGCCACGCACAGCTTGGCCATATGGCTGTGAATCCTATCTACTGGACCTCTGGAATTGTGTAGGTATCCAATGATACAGTACAAAACCCTGAAGGAACTAATGTTTTGTACTGCTTAAAAATCAGGTGCACCCTGGCTGGTGTGGAGTTGGTTGAAGCGAAAAATGGCCAGTTCAACTCCCGGTCAGGGCACATGCCTGGGTTGCAAGCTCGGTCCCCGGTCAGGAGAGGTGTGTATGAGAGGCAACCCATTGATGTTTCTTTCTCACACCGATGTTTCTCTCCCTCTCTTTCTCATTCCCTTCCTTTCCTTCTAAAACAAATTTTAAAAATGCATTTTTAAAGAATCAAGTGCTTCTCAAATAAAACATAAACCATGTAATTGGCTCTAAAAATGGTAGGTTGAGAAATGTTTTCCAAATAAACCTCTTTCAGGAGGACAGAAAAAAACAAGGAACTGAAAACTCCCCTAACTTTTCAAAGCAAAATAGGGCTGCATTTAATCATCCAAATCATACAAGTTAAAAGAAATGCAAATGGGTGCTTGGGCCAAGCTACAAGACAAGACCATCCAATAAACACCTCACACCCATCCTGCCACTTTCTCTCTCTCTCATAATCTGCATTTAAAACAAGTTAATTTCCTGAAGTAGGAATCTGGCTACAACATCCAAAAAAAAAAAGTCTAACCAACGCCACTATATTGTAAGGCTCACATTAGAGTATCAGGACAGTGGATACTTTCAACAGCACCCACGGTGCTAGAAAGATGGCCTGAATTAAAGACACTGGGACGAGATCTCAACACAGAAAAAAAAAACAACTAATAATAAAATGGAGAAAACGATTCCTGATAAGAGCGTGTGCAACTCCCAAGGCGAGATTCAAGATGATGTCGTTTTCCCTGAAAACAAAAAGCCTCAATGCCCAGAACACTCCAGTCCTGAATCCTATCAGCGAATAGATATAAAGAAAGGAGAAGATATCTGGGTGAGAGATGACCCGAATTCTCACGGGAAGAACAGCAGCCAAAGCTTAGTGCACAAAACAACGAATCTAGTTTTAGGCTTGCAGAAACTCAGGAGTCAGTTAACCAATTTCCAGTAAGCCCGTAATTTCCAGACGAAAAAAGATTTAACGTCTTGGAAAGCAGCTCTTTAAAAACCCACACAAGACAGACCAGGGATTCGAAGGACTTGGGGGGAGGGGAGGCGTTGGAAATGACTCAAAAGCAGCCTTCTCCAGGATAAAAGCATGTGACTCTTGGGCCCTGAATACCCAAGGACCTAGGAGGAAGGAAAGGTCCTGGGGAAGGGACCGCGGAGCGTGGACTAGTGTGCGCGAGGGCCAAACCCCGAAGTCCCACCGTCTGTGGGACCCCAGGCCTCCAACCCGCTCTCTGCCCACGCACCAACCTGGGACCACCGTGCGGGGGCACTGTCCCCTCGCGGGCGCGCGGGAAAAACGGCGGCCGGGCCGGAAGGGGGCTGGGCGAGCCGCGAGGGCGCCCCGCCGGGCACTTACGCGGCCGCTTCTTCCTAAGTGTTTCCACGCGCTGGCGGGAGACCGAGGTAGTGCCGCTGTAGGAGCCAGGTCGGTCCCGCCTCACTTCCTCAGTCATGGCCGAGGCTCCGACCGCGGGTGCCGACGCGCTGTTCGCCCGTCGCCGCAGCGGCTCCTGCAGACGCCCATCTGGCTCCTCGGGCGCTGGCTCCCGGGTCGACGAAGCGGAGGCGGCAGCGGCCCTGCCGTGGCGCTCCATGGGCACACCGAGCCGGCCCGCTCCCATCCACAGCAGCCACTGCTGCCACCCGAACCAGCACCCCAGCGCCGGACTCCTCGTTGCCTCCTCCGGCAGTCAAGCCGGAGCAGAGGCGAATCCTCGCCCGTCCGCCTCTTCCGTTGCGCCAACGCGCCCCAAGCCAATCCCAGCAGGCTACGGGAGGCCCGAAGGCGTCGTATCCAATCGACTCCCTGACTCGAGACGGATTGACTTCACCTCTGTCCAATGAGAGACTCTTAGGATGGTGGTGGGGTGGACGGTGGCGGGGGAGGGGATCCGGGATCGGCAGAGGAGGAAAAGGCGGTGTTGCTCAAGGGGAAGTGATGGCGGCGCCGCCCAATGGACGCGTGGTTGCAGGGGCTTGTGCCCCCTCCGCCTTTAGCACCCTTCTGCTCGGGTGGAGAGGTCGGCGCCCCGGGGCCCCAGAACTCTCCCGGGACGCCGCCGCGCGCCCCTGCGCCCCACCGCTCTCCTCGGTTCCATCCTCTCCTAGTGCCCTCCTCCAGCCCAGCAGCGCCCCCGCAGCTTCTGTTGGGGGACTGAAGGGTTGGAACTGCGGCTGACTTAAGCCTTTGTCCCTCAGCCTGGTTCCTCCGCTGCTAAGACGCCAGCCCTTCCGCGCTATTTTTTACTACCACCCCCTCCCCCAGCACCACCTCTGGCGTGTTTGGGTTAATCCCCCTCCAGTCCGCCTGCGTTGGAGAAATGTTCCTGGTACCAGAAGGAATGAAAGGACTGGGTAGGTCTCCATGACAACTGGATGAAAGAGGTGGGTTATAAATCTTTTGCCACCCTCCTGTGGTGAAGGAAGGAGTGTGGGAGCCGGGAAGTAAGGTTGGCTTTTGGAAGGAGTCTGAGCCCTCTTTCTGTGTGGTACCCTACGGGACATAGAAGGATTTGGTGGATGCCTGGGAGCCTGTGGGGAGGTGGGGAGGGGGCTTTTTTTAAAAAAGAAAAAACGACACCTTATTCCTTTCTCTTTTGGGGCGAGAACATGGTCACCTCCAGCCCTGAGATCCTAACCTCGCACATCTACCAAAGGGCCTTCCAAGCACCCCTTCTCCCAGAGGGTTACCCAAGCCTGTTACGATCCCACCTCTCTCTGCCTTCATGACAGTCCCTCACTCCGTCAAGGTTTAGCAGGACTGTGGGTTTATCTTGCTTGATAATTATTTCGTTAGAGGCTGGGAGACTGTAATGGCCCTTGGGTGATGTCCTTTAGTTTCTTCATCATTCCGGAAATGACTCCTAGAAGCTGGCCGAACAAGAAAGGGGTGGTTGGAGATGGCAGAGGGTATAAGGGGGATAAATGGTAATGGAAAAAAATAAAATAAAAATTTTTTAAATAAACTGTAAACAAGAACGGTTTCTTCTGAAGACCAAAATAAATAAATTACAAATAAAAAAAGAAAGATGAGCTTCTTTCTTGCTTGTTGAATAGAATTACCATGCTCACTGCAGACCTGTTCCCCTCACTGTATGAATAACTCTGGAACCCCAGTTTTCTAACTCTGGAAATTCCAGCTCCTGTAGGCAGCTACCCCTAGGTGGATCCTACAAGAACCGAGAACAGCTATAACTTCTCTTCCAAATCTCAGTGCCCAGCATTGCCTATCTTTCTGCCTCCTTCCCATCCCCCTCCACCACCACAAAAAAATGTATATGGTCCTCCTTGACGTGAGGAAGCTTCTATCCAAGCCTGTCTGAGCTTTCATAGATCATCCTGAGGAATCAAAGAATCATTATTATCTGAGGCTGTCAAGATGAACTTCAACATGAAAACAACACCTGGAATATGTGTAGCATTTTTTACAGAGTGTACAGAGTGCCTTTAAATCTCACTTACTCCTCCCAGCAACATTTGGATGATAAGGCAACTTACCCAGAGGCACACAGTTTTTTAAAATGACAGAATCTGCCTGGCTGGTGTGCCTCAGTGGACTGAGAATCAGCCTGCAACCCAAGGGTCACCAGTTCAGTTCCTGGCCAGGGTACATACCTGGGTTGCAAGCCAGGTCTCCAGTTGGGGGCATGCGAGAGACAACCACACATTGATGTTTCTCTCCCTCTCTTCCTCCCTTCCCCTCTTTCTGAAAATAAAATCTTTTTTTTTTTTTTTTAAAGAACCTCAGGACCTGGACTTCTGAAAACTTAGCTACTCTGCGCTACGATCATAAAAGGAGGCATGGAGCCCTGACTGGTGTGGCTTGGTTGGTTGGGCGTCGTCCCATAAACCAAAAGTTTTTGGGGGTTTGATCCCCAGGAAGGGCACATGCTCAGGTTGCAGGTTCAGTCCTGTTCAGGTTGCGAGCAAGAGACAACAATCAAGGTTTCCCTCTCACACCAATATTTCTCTCCCTCTTCCTCCCTCCCTTCCCCTCTCTAAATATAAATAAAATCTTTTAAAAAATAAAAATTTTTAAAAAGAGGAAGATTCACCTTGGAGAAATTTCAACCCATGACTAAGCTTAGATTTTTTTTTTTCAAGAAGTGAAATGAAAGTAGCAATTAAGAGGTTTCCTTTCTCTGTAGTTATTATAATAATTTATTTGGGTGTGACTTGGTTGAGCTTGCTCCCACAAAGCAGGCCACTGGCTGGTTCCCGGTCAGGACACATGCCTGGGTTGCAGGTTTCATGCCCAGTTGGGGCACATTTGAGAAGCAACCAATTGATGTTTCTCTCCCTCTCTTCCCCTCTAAGATAAATAAAAATAATAATAATTTAAGTTCTTTATGAGTTCTTTCACTCTTGGGGAGAAGCTAATTTTCTGGCATACATAACAGAATAAAGAAGCACTGGAATCATGGTCAGCATTGTGCTTCAGAGGAACTAAAATTCTAAAGTAATGACTTGCAAACCTAGTGCCAGTTTGGTGACAAAACAGCATACAAAACATAAACCTACCGTATTGGTTGCTTACAGCTAGGTAAAAACTCCAAAACTTAGTGACTTAAAGCAGTAGTAAATACTTTGTACTATCTCAGTTTCTGTAGGTCAAGAATTTACAAGTGACTCACCTGTGTGGTTCTGGCTCAAGGTCTTCCATAAGGTTGCAGTCATTTGAAAGTATAATACACTGGAGGACCCACTTACAAAATGGTTTATTCACATGGCTGGCAAGTTGGCAGTGGCTGTCAGCAGGAGTCCTCAGCTCCCACAACATGGGCCTCTTGGAAGGGTTGCTTGACTGTCCTCTTGACGTGGGAACTAGCTTCTTTCAGAAGTAGTGATGCAAGAGAAGACTGGATAAGAATACTGGATAAGTCACAGTATTTCTTAAGATCTAGGCAGGAAAGTCACACTTCATCATTTCTGCAATATCTTATTATTACACAGATAAGCCCTATTCAGTGTGGGCTGGTACTACCCAAGGACTTGAATACCAGGAGGGGGAGGATCACTGGAGGCCATCTTAGAGCCCACAGTCTGCACTCTGGCCCCCCGAGGATGTGGGGAGATTTACATCTTCATTTCACTGCTTTCTAAGAGCCAGGGGACAAACCCTCGCTGAGTGTCCACTTTCTATAGCTTAAGTACAACATCAGTGGGGAGTAAAATTCTTTTCTCAAGAGTGCCAGGCCACATAGATTTATAGACCAAGGTCTTTCTCCTTTCACTGGGTTCCATTGGAGCCAGGAAATTGAAGGGTGTAGCTCAGGCCCCTTTCAAACACAAGGCCTTTTTTCCAGAGTGTAATGGTGGAAATTTGGGAAAAACTTGCCTATTACATCTCCCTAAAGACAAAGATATGAAAAACATGAAGTTCTTAAGCTTCTAGACATTCTTCCAATACCTGGCCCCTGGCCCAGAATCCACTTCTGAAGAGGGATAGAGATGGGCTACACTGAGCTGTACACACACACACACGCGCACACACACACACACACACAGTATAGCTAGTATGTGGCTTTCTGATAGCCTCACCAGAGCTCACGGGCAATATAAAATTACTATTGCCTGCTTTCACACACACACACATACACACACACAAAAGCTCAACTTGTCTCAGGAGAGTAAATAAAGAAAATTCAAGATGAAATAACAATGAGTTTGGAACAACTCAGAGATTCCTAAATGTGGAAAAACCCCATTCCTTCCAAGTATTGAAAGGACAGATATTTTCTCTTAATGTTCAAGCTCAAGGCCTATCTTTGACTAAATATCCCTGATTTAGATACTATTTCTAGATAACCACTAATAGTTTTGCACTTTAACAATTGTTAGAAAAGCAAACTGTGCTCAAATAAGCTTGGGAAATATAAGGTAAAGTTTAGTGCAATTTCTTAAAGATTTTTTTTATTTTATTTTTAGATTTGTTCAGAGAGGAAGGGAGAGAGAAAGAGAGGGAAATACCAATGTGTGGTTGCCTCTCACACGCCCCCTACTGGAGACCTGGCCCGCAACCCAGGCATGTGCCCTGACTGAGAAATCGAACTGATGACCCTTTGGTTCTCAGGCTGACGCTCAATACCTGGGCTACGCCAGCTGGGACCCAATTTCTTAAAGATTTTAATATGCAGAAGGGAAGGACAAATCTCCAAGAGGAGACAGGTATGCAGCTATCTTCCAAACGTAATTGAGCATGGACCCTTTTTTCACAGAATGTGTTCCTCAGACACGCTTTGAGAAAATCATCTCTGGATATAAAAATCACTTGCATCTCTGTTGCATTAATGGCAATGAAGGTATGATTCTTCCCATTTGAAAGTTTGATAGCTATTCTTTCATTCCCAAATAAACCTATTTGTAAAAACGTCTTTTTTTTCTGTTTCTAAATAATGCACTGTATTTTATTTTTTTTAGTTTTTATCGTACTTTTTCCATTACTATTTAGTCTCCTTATATATCCTCCCCCCACCACCACATCTGTTTTCTGAAAACAAGTTTGTCCTCTTTTCCTTTAAACAGTTCATCTTTCCTTAGCTCTCTTAATGGTACTGTCATTTCTGTTGTCCTGGGTAACTTGATTCTTCCCTTTCATTTGCCCATCTCTCCACTAGACTGTAATTAAACATCGATTGGTTGCCTCCTGTATGTGCCCTGATGGAGGATTAAACCCGCAACGTAGGCATGTGCCCTTATCAGGAATTGAACCAATGAACTTTCACTTTGCAGGGTGATGCCCAACTAGCTGAGGCACACCAGCTGGGGCCTTAATGAATATTTTTGATTGTTTGAATAGAAGAAAAACAAATTGACCCTACCTGAAATATCTTGAATTTTAAATTAAAATGCTCAAATGAATAAGGAGGCCTTAACTATAAACCCCAAAGGAATCTAATAATTTTTTTTTAATTAAAAATTTTAAGATCTCTTCAGCCCTGGCTGGTATGGCTCAGTGGACTGAGTGCTAGCCTGAGAACTACAAGGTTGCTGGTTTTATTCCCAGTCAGGGCACATGGCTGGGTTGTGGGTCAGGTCCCCATTTGGGGACATACAAGAGGCAACAGATCAATGTCTCTCTCACACATCTATGTTTCTCTCACTCTCTTTCTCCCTCCCCCTCTCTAAAAATAAATAAGGTCTTTAAAAAAAAATCTCTTCAAAACACATATCAGTGTAGAAGGTTAAGGTATGCATAGTGATATATAGTGACTTCCAGTCCAGATGGTGGCATAGGTAAACATGGCTTGCCACCTCACACAATCACATCAAAATTACAACTAAACTATAGAACAACCATCACTCAGACCCATCAGAAATTGAGCTGAATGGAATTAAACCACAACAATCCAGACTGGTAGGAGGAGCAGAAACATGGAATGGGCTGGTCTCACATCCACATGCGGTGGATAAAAATTCAAGAGGGGTATATCAGGAGCAAGGAGTCCCAGCCGCACAACGGGCTCCTGAGTCTAGGGTTCCAGTGCCAGGAAGATAAATTCCAATAACTTCTGTCTGCAACCACCAGCAAGGACTGAGTCGGCAGAAGGAACTGCTGCAGTCCCAAGTTCTTCCCTTTGAAGAACCCGCACATGAACTTAATAGGACTCAATCCCTCTGAGCTCTAGCACCAGGGTAGCAGCTTGAAAGGCAGCAGTGGCATATAGAGAGGAACTGAAGTGTCTGGCATCAAGGTGAGAGATGGGAGACAGCTTTCTCCCAGACAGAAAGGCAGGCAGAGGTATTGTCCCTTTTCTGAACTCTCGTCCCTGCAGAGCCACAGAGCCAGCAGGTGGGTGCCATATCGGATACTCCATCAACCTGGTTAACACTGTTTGCCCCACCCTGGAGATCTCAAGACTCTATCCCACCCAACTTAAGGCCCACCCCAGTGACTTTTCCATATGAATGGCTGGTCTTGGCTCATGCTTCATAAATTCCTAAATCTTCTCAAACAAGCAACAGCAACTTCAGTGAGCCCCTAGCCCCCATACCTCTTGTTAAGTGGCCCCAGGCTTGGCACTAGCAGCAACCAGCCTAGATGCACACCTTGGCTTCACCAGGGAATCTCCAAGCCCAGCACAAGTAGTAGCCATCTCAGATTGCTTTACAGCTCATGCGGAATGGCCCTGGGCAGAACACAGATAGGAGCTGACCTTGGCCTGTACCACCCAGGAAACCCCAGAGCCTACACAACAATTGGACAGCTACAGACCACATCAGAGCACCATCACCACCCTGCCTCTACAAAGCTGATCCTCCACGGTGGGAGGTGGTTGATGGTCAGTGGTCACAGCCAGTCCTTGCAGTTTACAGGCCTGGATAAATCCCTTCCATTAACCTGCTACCAGCAATCAAGGCTCAACTACAAGAGACAGGAGAGTGTACCACACAAAGAGCACACCTCGATTACCTAGCTTGGGTGAAAAGGGAGGCTGTGCCACTGACCCTACAGGACACCTGGTACATTAGGCCACACTACCAAGACACAGAGTCATACCAGCTCTACCTGATACACAGAAACAAACACAGTGAGCCTGCCAAAATGAGGAGACAAAGAAACTTGGCCCAAATGAAAGGACAGATCAAAACGCCAGAAAGAACTAAACAAAGTAGAGATAACCAATCTACCAGATGCAGAGTTCAAAACGCTGGTTATAAGGATGCTCAAGGAACTTAGGACCTCAACAGCATAAAAAAGATCCAGTCAGAAACAAAGGATACACTAATTGAAATAAAGAACAAATTATAGGGAAACAACAGTAGAGTACAAGAAGCCAAGAATCAAATATATGATTTGGAACATAAAGAAGGAAAAAACAACCAATGAGAACACTAAGAAGAAAAAAGAATCCAAAAAACCGAGGATAGTCTAAGCAGTCTCTGGGACAACTTCAAGTGTTCCAACATTTGCAACATAGGGGTGCCAGAAGGAAAAGAGAAAGAGCAAGAAACTGGAAATCTATTTGAAAAAATAATTAAAGAAAACTTCTCTCATTTGGTGAAGGAAATGCACATGCGAGTCCAGGAAGCACAGAGAGTCCTAAACAAGACTGATGCAAAGAGGCCCACTCCAAGACACACCATAATTAAAATGCCAAATGTTAAAGATAAAGAATGAATCTTAAAAGCAACAAGAGAAAAGCAGTTAGTTACCTACAGGGGAGTTCCCATAAGACTGTCAACTGATTTCTCAAAATGAACTTTGCAGGCTAGAGGGGATTGGCAGAAAATATTAAAAAATCATGAAAAGCAGGAACCTACAGTCAAGATTGCGCTACCCAGCAAAACTATCATTTAGAATCAAAGTACAGATAAAGAACTTCCCAAACAAGAAAAAACTAAAGGAGTTCATCATTATTATATGAAATATTAAAGGGACTTATTTGAGAAAAAGAAGAATATCAAAACTATGAACAATAAAATGGCAATAAATACATATCTATCAACAGTTGAATCTAAAAACCAAACTGAACAAACAAGAAAAACAAACAGAATCATGGATATGGAGAGAGTTTTGATAGTTGCCATATGGGAGGTGGGTGTGGGGGAATGGGTGAAGAGGTGAGGGGATTAAGGAATACAAATCAGGTTAGCCAGATTGATGGAGTCTCAGATATGGCACCAGCTTGCTAGCTCTGTGGGAGGAGGGTTTAGCAAAGGTGCAATGGTCTCTGCTTGCCTTGATGCCAGACACTTCAGTTTCTCCCAGTATGCCACTGGTGCCCCTCAAGCCGCTAACCCAGCGCTGGAGCTCAGAGGAAGTGTGCCTGAGTAGGGTTCCCCTTGTTTGAAGAAAAACAATCCTCTTCTATCATCAATGGAAACCAAAAGTGAACATTTCCCATAAAATCACCACTAAATTTTGGAAGCCAGCCAGAGAAGGAGACACATTTGATTGCTTGGCTGATGCCTACTCTACTACAGGCCCTGCCTTGGTGCTACTGAGCTAGGGAAGCACACAGGAAAGAAGGATGGTCACAATTACAGTTGGAAACTTTAAGTTGACTATTTACAGTACACACCATCCAAAAATAGCAGAATATACCTTATCTTCAAGGCATAAAGAACATTCGCTAATAAAGAAATACAAAAGAATTGGAATCACATTTAGTATATTCTCTAATCACATTGGAATTAAAATCAGCAAGAGAGAAACAAGTGGAAAATCCCCAAATATTTGGAAATTAATTATACACTTTTAAATAACTATGGGTCAAATAAGAAATCAGTTAGAGGCATTCAGGCCAAGATGGATGCATAGGTAGAGAGGCTTCACTTCCTCACATAACTGAAAGAAAGACTGAAACAACCAATTTAAAAAGAAAAAACAACCAGAACTGCCAGAAAATCAAACTGTATGGAAGTCTGACACCCAAGGAGTTAAAGAGGAAACGTTCATCCAGACAGACAGGAGGGGTAGAGACAGGAAGCTGGGGCAAAGAAGGTGAGCAGCAAGGCAGTGGCTGGCGGACTGGGAATCCCACCTTCACATGTGGGCAAACCAGGAGAAGCAACTGGGGAATGAGACAAACCGCACAACCCAGGGTTCCAGTGCAGGAAACTAAAGCCTCAAAACCTCTGGCTGTGAAAATCTGTGTGGGTTACAGTGGCAGGAGAAACTCCCAGTCTCACAGGAGAGTGTGTTGGAGAGACCCACAGGGTCCTGGAATGTACACAAACACACCCACCTGGGAATCAGCACCTGGAAGGACACAATCTACTTGTGGGGAATGAGGGAAGTGACTGAAAGCGGGGCAAGATCTTAGCAAGCAGCATCGTTTCCTCTCTGACCTCTCCCTCACATACAGCAGCACAATCCAGCCAACTGGATTGCCCCACCATGGTGAACACCTAAGGCTCCAACCCTTACAACATAACAGATGCACTGAGACAAGGAAATAGGACCTAAATGAAAGAACAGAACTTAGGGGGCCAAAACTCCAGAAAAAGAACTGAGTGACGAGGAGATCGACAACCTATCAGATGCAGAGTTCAAAATGCTTATAATCAGAATGCTGACAGAAATGATTGAGCATGGTTGCAAAATAAAGGAAGAAATGAAGGCTATACAGAGTGAAATTTAAAAAATATATTCAGGGAACCAACAGTGAAGGGAAGGAAACCAGGATTCAAATCAACAATGTGAAACAAAAGGAAGAAATAAATATTCAACCGGAACCAAATAAAGAAAAAGGAATTCAAAAAAATGAGGAGAGGCTTAGGAACCTCTGGGACAACTTTAAACATTCCAACATCTGAATCATAGGGGTTGCCAGAAAGAGAAGCAGAAGAGCATGACATCGAAAGCTTGGCTGAAAAAATAATGAAGGAAAACTTCCCCAATCTAGTGAAGGAACTAGACATGCAAGTCCAGGAAGCTCAGAGAGTCCCAGAGAAGTTGGATCCAAGAAGAAACACACCAAGACACATCATAATTAAGTTACCCAAGATTAAAGATAAGGAGAGAATCTTAAAAGCAGCAAGAGAAAAGGAGATAGTTACCTACAAAGGAGTTCCCATAAGACTATCAGCTGATTTCTCAAAAGAAACCTTACAGGCAAGAAGGGGCTGGAAGAAGTATTCAAAGTCATGAAAACCAAGGACCTACATCCAAGACTACTCTATCCAGCAAGGCTATCATTTAGAACGGAAGGGCAGATAAAGTGCTTGCCAGATAAGGTAAAATTAAAGGAGTTCATCATCACCAAGCCCTGACTATATGAAATGTTCAAGGGACGTATCTAAGAAAAAGAAGAAGATCGAAACTATGAACAGTAAAATAACAGCAAACTCACAACCATCAACAACTGAACCTAAAAAAAAACAAAAACTAAACAAACTGCTAGAACAGGAACAGAATCACGCAAATGGAGATCACATGGAGGGTTATCAGCAGGGAGGGAGAGGGAGAAGAATGCGGAAAAAGGTACAGGGAATAAGAAGCATAATTGGTAGGTACAAAATAGACAGGGGGAGGTAAGAATAGTACAGGAAATGTAGAAGCCAAAGAACTTATATGTACAACCCATGGACATGAGCTAAGGGGGAGGCGGGTACAGGGCAGAGGGGGATAAAGGGGAGAAAAAAATGATACAACTGTAATAGCATAATCAATAAAATATACGTAAAAAAAGATTTAAAAAAGAAATCAATTAGAAAATATTTTATTTGAATAAAAATAAAAATACAATATATCAAAATTAGGGGGACATGTCCAAAACGATGCTTAGAGAAAATTGTATGACATTAAAACTTATTTTTAAAAAGCCTCATTAAAAAAAAAAACAAAAAACAAGCACAAGTCAGTAGTTACAGAATATCCATCGGGATGTACAGTATAGAAAATGAAGTAGCCAAACAACCTACGCATGACTCATGGACATGAACAATTGTGTGGGGATTGCCTGAGGGAATGGGGGTTGCTAAGTGTAGGCAGGCAAAGGGAGAAAAATTGGGACAACTGTAATAGCATAATCAACATAATGTAATCTTTTTTTAAAGTATGCACCATGACCTAACTCTCCTGGACTCTGCAAAAGTCAGAGGACCTGGGGTTCTGGGAAGCTAACAGATCAACCTGACATAACCAAAGAGCCGTTGAGTTCCAGTCATGTGCACCAGCTATCATTAGGCAGTGGGCTGAACCTAAGCATGGCCCAAGGAGGCAGCTGCCTGCCTATGCAGTGCAATGTAAGGAAACTTGCCCCCCATAGGAGGAGGAATGTATTATCTGATTGGTAAATTTGGAAGAAGGAACTGGGCATGTTTCCCTAACTCCCTCCCCTGTGGTGTCAGGGACGTGTAGGGTATGTGTTGTCTCTGGTCTACTGACTGCCACCTGGTTAAGAGGCCCTCCCTGTGGAGATCAGGGGAGATCTGAAGTATCCAGAACTGCTGTGAACTGTTCTGGAGAAGACTGTCAAATTCAAGGCTTGAGCACTCAGCCATAGGCCTAAAACCATATCCAGAAGTTTAAAAAGATGGTATTTTGATTACTATCTGATTCCTATTCCCTTCTCAGAAAAATAGAAAGGGTTATGGTGCTTTGGGCCCATAAATCCCAAAACTCTCTATTCTTCTTACTGTTTCTGGGGCTTACCTTCAGCAGAAAAGCACTTGAGTTGTAAACACCTTGAGAGAAGGAGCTGTGCCTTTATCATCTTTTGTGTACTCTTCCCCCAGCCCAGTAGATATGTGGCTGGCACACAGTGGGCCATCATATGTAAAAGGAGAACTAACTCCAGATAAGGTAATTGGAACAGGGTATAATATGGCACCAGGCTGCTCTAATTAGCTGTCACCTGATGCCAATCAATTCCTGCCCAGGAGCCAGCTGGATAAAGAGTAGGTTAGTGGTTGTGGAAGAATTCCTCAAAACAAGCAGGCTTCTGGGGCAGTTTTCATGCCAAGTTGCATCTGGTAATCACCTGGGGAGTTCGGGGTGGGGAGGGGGGCAGGGGAAGATAGCTAAGATACATGCATCCCAGACAAATGAAGTTGGCATCTCTGGGGATGGGACAAAGCATTGGTAGTGTTTAAAGGTAATTCCAGTGTGCAGTTAAGGTTGAGATCCAGTGTTCCAGGCTGGTCTTTCTTTAGCATAATTAGCAGTTTGTAAGAAACACAGAATTTTAGGCCCCACCCCACACCCACCTTTTCTGCATTTTTAGCAAGAGTTTTAGGTGACTCATATATGTGTTAAAGTTTGGGAAGTACTAGTGTAGAATACACGCTTTGGAGTCACCTGCATCTTGGTTCCAAACCTGGCTGCACCCGCTCACTGATATTGGGCAAGATACTTAAACTAGCTAAACCTCAGTTGAATAAACTATGACAGGTTCATACAATGGAACACTATGCAATGATAAAAAGGAATCTGTAGTATCTTTAGATACTATGGAGTAATTCCCACAGTATTTTAACCAAAAGGGAAAAAAAGCAAAAGTACAGACATATTTTTTTAATTTTTTTATTTTTAGAGAGAGGGGAAGGGAAGGAGAAAGAGAAGGAGAGAAACATCAATGTGTGGTTGCCTTTCGCACACCTCCCCACTGGGGACCTGGCCTGCCACTCAGGTATGTGCCCTAACTGGGAATTGAACTGGCGACCCTTTGGTTCACAGGCCAGCACTCAGTCCACTGGGGCACACCAACCAGGGTGACATACATTGTTTTAACAGAAAAAAATGTAAATGGGCTTTGGGGAAAAAATTAAATAATACATAGAAATCAATTAGCATGTTTCTGTAAATAATGAAGTGCTTAACAAATACCAGCTATTGTTATTCCTCTGTTCGTGCAGTTGCTAGCCGGTAGCTCAGAGAAATGATGGGGTGCCATGGCTCTGTGGTTTCAGCAGGGCACTTAGAGAAATCCCATGCTACCAGGACACAAGAGAAAAACATGGGCTTCTTAACCTTTTGTTATGGGAAGCTTCAAAAATGTACAAATGTCAAATATCAAGAAACCCTCACTTTCTAATAACCCTACTTCATAGTCTTTCTTGTTTCATCTTTACCCTCACCCCTTTCATGCCTCCCTGGATTATTTTGAAGTGAATTTTGGATATATCACTCTTCATCAGAAATACGTAAATCCCAGACATATCGCTTTTCATCAGAAGTACTTTAATCTTGGGAGATAAATAGTAACAGGAAAAAATACAATAAAAAATAAACCATTGAAAAAAGGAGAAAAAATAAATATTTTAATATGTACCTGTAAAAGATGAGGATTCTTTTTGTAACACTCCCACAGAACCATTTTAACACCTAAAAATTAATAATAATTTTCTAATATCATTAAATACCAGTCAGTGTTTAAATTTCCCTGATTGTCGACTGTTTTTTACAATTGTTTTATTCAAGCTAGTATCCAAACAAGGTTAATGTATTATATTTGATTGCACCATCTCTTAAATCTTCTTTAACCTATAGGTTTCTCCTCTAATTTATTTTCCCTTGCAATATCTTTATTGGATAAACCAGGTTTTTTGCCCTGAAGAACTTTCTTCAGGATTTTAATGACTTTGTTGTTGCAATTTATTGTGTTCTTCTGTCCCTTATATTTCTATATACTGATATAGAAATATCAGTATATAGTAATACATTATTTCTATATACTGCTATATATTTCTATATATGCTAAAAAATACATTTTTAAGAGAAAACTAGATCATGAATTTATTTCCCATTTGTTTTTAAGGTTACAGAGTTTTCACTTAATTTTTTGGTGTACTATTTCTCTTTTACCTGATGTAGAGGCTTGATTGGATTCAGGTTTGCTTTCTTTAAAAGAATTTTTTCAGCCTTGGCTGGTGTGGCTTAGTGGATTGAGTGCCGGTCTGAGAACCGAAGGGTCACTGATTCAATTCCCAGTCAGGGCACATGCCTGGGTTGTGGACCAGGTCCCCGGAAGGGGGCGGGTGAGAGGCAACCACATATCGATGTTTCTCTCCCTTTCTTTCTCCCTCCCTTCCCCTCTCTCTAAAAATAAATAAAAAAATTTTTTAAAAAGAATTTTTCATGGGTGATGCTCTTATTACTATTTATCTCACCAGGAAAACAGGAAAATCCTACTTCTTAACATTAATTACGTATTTGCATTATTATCTCTTTTTGAGATGTTAAGATTGGTTGGTTGGTCCAGGGATTATGAGACTGATTCACCCACGATGAAGTTCTCCATCAGCTTTTCACCTGCTGGTTATAGCAGCTATTCATGATATTGACTAATGATAGTCAAAAATTGTGATATTCTAATTTTATTGTTTCTTCTGCACTTAATAACTGTAAATCTCTAATCAAGAAGATCCTTCCCTCATGAACTCTTTGGTATCCTGAGATACAACTTATATAGAAAGGCAGTGTTGATTCTTTTCTTTTCATTGACCAGTTTCAGAATGAATTGCTTTGCTAGCATCCTCTAAAGCACCTAATGAATTCTTTTCTCTTTAGTATTATTATGAACTTATATATTGTAGAAACATATCTGATGAATTTCAATCCACTTTGCTGTTCAAATTGTCCCACTTTGGGCCAATGGAAGCTCTCCAGGTTGATTCCTGAGTCATTTAAACATGACTCTAGTAGTGTTAAGTAGCTTCCTTTTTTCTTTGGTATGACAAGAGTTTCCAACCTTGACTCCATAAATTTCCTGCCCAGATCTTGAATCAGCAATTTCTCCAAGGAGTAATCGCTCCTTTTCAGTGAGCAATGGTATTTAAAGGCCACTAGAAGTGCTCATTGCTACTGGTTTGTTCATTGTTTCCAGGCTCTTCTGGTGGGTAGAACTAAAAAATACATTTTTTATTTTTTAAAAGGATTTTATTTATTTATTTTTAGACAGAGGGGAAGAGAAGGAGAAAGGGAGAGAAACATCAATGTGTGGCTGCCTCTCATGCGCCCCACACCAGGGACTTGGCCTGCATCCCAGGCATGTGCCCTGACTGGGAATCGAACCAGAGACACTTTGTTTTGCAGACTGGTGCTCAATCCACCGTGCCACACCAGCCAGGGCTAAAAAATACATTTTTAAGAGAAAACTAGATCATAAATTTATTTTCCATTTGTTTTTAAGGTTACAGAGTTTTCACTTAATTTTTTGGTGTACTATTTCTCTTTTACCTGAAAATCTAAGTTCTTAACAACATTCACTACTTTTTTGCTTTATCATTAAATATGTAGATAATAGTTTCAGAATAAAAGTACCAATATTATTATCAACAATGTGATTACCAAGTACTGTTTAAGATTTGAGTGCCTCCCTGCCAAAAGCACTTGCTGGTAGCTGACTCTTGCAAGCTCTGAATAAATAGCCTGTTTGTTCCCATTTGGATGATCTTGGTTTATTTCCCTGTCTCCAACAGGGAGTCTGAAAACAAACTGAACATATGCATGAAACCAAAACCCAAATCAGGATGTAGAGTCACCCCCCTCCCCACCAATGCCCCTTCCAGTTCTATTGTCACTGGGCTGTGCCACCACATCATCGGTTAATCGTTCTTATATCTCTCCAACACATCCTCTGACAAAAGCGGGTGGAACTTGTCAAGAAAAGGTGGAAATTCCAGGGCTATCCAAGTCTGCCAGCAGAAATCAGATAAAGAGCCCAGGGACCACCACGAAGAAACCAGTTCATGCCAGAAAAATCCAAGATAGCACCTGAAACCTCTGCCCATGTGACCTTTTGATGAACTTTTCTTAATTAGCATACTGAAAATAATGCTCAAGGGTGGAGATTTAATATTAAAATAAGACATGCGATGTATGGCTAGCCATGGTCCAAGCCTGTTTGAGGACTAGACATGCTCCCTTGGGAATTGAGAACCCTCCACCCTTCCTCAAAAATCCCCACTCTTGAACCTGTCTACTTCTCCCAAGACCTTTTAATACTTTCCTAATTCCCCAGAATCTGAAAGGAGGAATTATTAGCTCATTCTATTATCCTTCTCCATTTCTTGGCCAAGGAATAAAGTTTCTGACTTGCTTTACCGAATACTGTCTCGTCCTATTAATGTGAGTGACACTAGACAGAACGACCACAATTTGGGATTCCTGACTTGCAGAGGTTGGTGACACTATCTCTCCCAAACGTAACCATTCTGACTTTCAGTGCCATGGATCAGTTTTGCTTATTTCTGTACTTTTTAAATGAAAAGAGTCATATAGTGAGCATGTTTTTGTGTATACTGACTTCTTTTGCTCAACATCATGTCCCTGAGATGTGTCCATACAGTTATGTGCAGCAGTATGTTCGGTCATACTCATGGCTGTATACTAGCATTCTACTGTGTGACTTCACAACTTACGTATCCATCCTACTGTGACTAGACATTTGAGTTGATGCCAGTTTGAAGCTATCCTGAACAGTTCCGTTAGAAACATTCCTGCACATACCTCAGTAGACATAAACTCTTTTGTTGCTGTTGTGCACATACCCAGGAGTGGAATTGCTGGGTCATAGGTTATGCATGTGTTTACCTTTAGTACATGCTGCCAGTTTTGCAAATGGTTATATGCCAACTTACATGTCCCCAAAAGTTCATGAGAGTTCCAGCTGCTGTGTATTTTTGCCAACATTTGATCTTGTCAGTCACTTTTTGAAAAATTGTTTATTTATTTATTCTTTTTAGAGAGAGAGAGAGAGAGAGAGGAAGGGAGAGAGGAACATTGTTGTTCTACCCATCCATGCATTTATTGGTTGATTCCTGTATGTGCCCAGACTGAGGATCAAATTGACAAATCAGGATGACACTCCAACCAACTACCCAGCCAGGGCTTGTCAGACACTTTCATTTTAGCCTTTCTGGTAGGTGTGTTTGTAAACTTATACTTAATATTTTTCTTATTCTCTGTCAGTTTTAAGTGTTACTGTTTTCCAGGATTTCGGTATTATAATTATTAATGGTATAAAACTGATCAAAGCAATACGTGTCTCCCCCCTCCCCATCCCTACCCATGCTTCAAAACACTCCTTTAGACTACTCATTATTGTATTGGAAACAATGGGTGGTGGAAGGGGACTCTTCAGGTGGGTCTTTGCTGCATTATTCTGTGTCTCCAAAGCCTTCCCCAGTACTCTGCACACAGTAGGTACAAAATAAATATTGTATAAATACATGAGCAGATGATATGAAAGCTTATGTGTCTCCAACACACTTTGTGAGCCATCCCCAACCACTGGAGGGTATGCAAGTAGGTGTCTTCCTCATTTTAGGTCTTAGACCCAGTACAGGGAAATCCTTTAACAAACAATGTCTACTAAACCAAACTGGCTTCTAGAGAACTGGCATGTTAGCCTGTACCCCTTGCCCTGCCTCACATAGCCTCAGACCGTTGAGCCTGGACACAGCCGATGATTATAGTCATATTGTTGCAAGATCCCTAAGACTATATTCATTATATATTTCATGTTATTACACTATTACAGCAGGTGGTAGATCCTGGCACATTGGGCAGGGATGCTTTGGTGTGAAATCTCACTTTTAAAAAAATTTTTTTTTTTAATTTATTTTTAGAGGGTAAGGGAGGGAGAAAGAGAGGCACAGAAACATCGATGTGAGAGAGAAACATCAATTGGTTGCCTCCTGCATGCGCCCCAACTGGGGACTGAAGCCGCAGCCCAGGCATGTGCCCTGGTCAGGGATCGAACCAGCGACCCTTTGCTTTTTGGGATGACATCCAACCAACTAAGCCACGCTGGTAAGGGCTGAAATCTCACTTTAAATGGGGTCCTGGGCTCCAGACACCCAATCTGCTATGGGTCGTGGGCATAGAGAACTTACAACTCTGGGGCTCAGAGTCCAGAGTTTTCCCTTGCATTGTCCCCTCTGATCCTTCCTCCTTCCCAGTCTTGCAGGCTAGCTGTAAATTGGGTCATAATGGTATCCCCTTCATAGGCTCATTGTGAGGATTAAAAAAGTTAATATATGTAAAGTGCTTAGCCCAGTGCCTGGCACACAGCAAAGTGTAGGGTAAGTGAGCCCTTTTTATTACTGCTGAGATACACACACACACCTTATATTCTACTTTTGTGTGTTGTAAGTTTTCCGTAACAAAAAATGTTTCTTAAAGAAAACTATGAATAGTTCAAGGCCTGTAGGGTAAAAGGTAATTTCCTGATCTTTGACTAGAAATTCCCCTAAATGCAATTAAACCTGAGGATGTATTCAGAAGAGAAGTAAGGTGAGGGCGTGGCATGGGTCTGGATTTAGTAAGTCAACAATCAGGATCCACAGGTGTTTTCCAGGGAGAGCGAAGCAGGGAGAGAGACTGAGCTTTGAGACAAAAGTTTCAGCAGAAGGTGGAGAGTGGAAAGACATTTATATGAAGGTACTTTGGCTCTTGGGGAGTCTGCCCCAAGCATGTAGATTAACACTGGGTCTCCAGCCCCAGCCCAACCTTTAGTCCAAGGTAAGTGTGCTTTCTCAAGTTTCTGAGTAAAGGTGGCTGGACCCCTCACAGGGGGCGGAGGGCCTCCCTCCCTTCCTTGGGTTCTGGCCTCCAGCATCCAGGACATGGCTGTGACACCTGACACAGCTTATCAACTATCCCAAGCCCTCTTCTGACCACAGGCCTCAATACACTGGCCAATTCCAACCCTGCTTGAAGTTGACATTGTAGAGGCCTTTAGGTTAACCACAACCAAAACACGGATGCTGCTCAATTCAGGTCAATGCAGGACTTCTAGGCAGCATAATCTGAAAAGGGCCTGAATGTTTCCTACACATCTTACCCAACTGTATTTTCCACACTTTTGGGAAAACATACTTCACCTTGAGCTAAAGACTGGGCGGGTGCCACAGGCCCATTGCCATCTGACGCACTGGTCATTATGCTTGAAATCCCACCATTTAAACAGCATCCTTTGGGGTTACATGTTACTTTCTTGAGAAACTTTTTTCCGAAGACACCCTGGGAGGGGGATGCATTAAAACTAGTACCTGGGCACCCTGGCCAGTGTGGCTCAGTTGGTTGGAGTATCATCCCATGCTCCAAAAAGCTGCAGGTTAGATCCCCAGTTAGGGCACATACCTGGGTTGTGGGTTCACTCCCCAGTCAGGGTGCGTGTAGGAAGCAGCTGACCAATGTTTCTCTCATATAGATGTTTCTCTCTCTCCCTTCCTCTCTCTCTAAAAACAATGAAAAAAAAGTCCTCAGGTGAAGATAATTAAAGAAACAAACAAACAAACTAGTACCTGTGCATGAATTGTTTACTGATTGACCCGGGTACCTGGGAGGGAGGGGGAAGGACAGAGGATAGGTTAAGAGTAAGGGTGACAGGGAGTTTTACAGGTAGCTTGCTTAGGGACTCGCCTAGTTTCCATGTGCAAATTATAGGGTGCGGAGTGAGGGCTGAGAGAAGTTCAGAGGTAGAGGTAGTGGTCATTAAAGGCAGAGGTTGCAGGAGTCCCCTGGGGCAGTGCAAAGAAAGACTGCAGCGGCCAAAGCACAGTGCAGAACCCTGCAGGCTGACAGCTTGGAGGCGGGCCACAGTGACACCCCCTACCTCTCCAGGGTTCTAGTCCCTGTCCCTTGCAGAGCCCCACAATGGAATCAGCTCCCAAGGCTCCTTGCCTGCCCCATGTTCTATGATGGCCTCCTAAAAAGAGCCCACAAGGATACCCCCAATCCAGTTTGGCTGCTGGAGAGCATCCCAGCCCTCACCCTGCACAGCTGCCTCTGTGGATGTGCCTTCCTCCCCAGTCCCTAACGATTCTCCAGCACCCAGGATAAAGGGGCAAATACAAAGGTGCTGGGGGGTAGCAGTAGGGCCTGGTCTGCCTCTAAAGGTACAGCCAAGTGCTCCAGCCCCTGCAGTTTGAACAGTGATGATAGCATGTTTCCCACCCTTAGTAAATGGCAGGAACCATTCTAAAATTTATATAAACTCATTTAATCCTCACACTACCACCAGGAGAAATATATATATATATACATATATACTTATTTATTTACTTATTATTATTTTTCACTATTCATCCCCCTTTCACAGCTAAGAAAGCAGAGGCACAGAGGCTAACACCTTGCCCAAGAGCACAGAGTGATGAGAGGCAGAGCAGGATTCAGGCCAGGCCACCCTATCCTGCAGAGTTGCACCCTTACCAGCTGGGCACTCTGCCTCTCCTGCCATCACCTCTACTGCGAGCAGGGGAGGGAGAGGTGGGAGAAGCATTTAGTGGCCGCCTGCTCTGGGCCAGGCACTTGACAAACACCTGAATGCTTCAATCTCATTAGAACCCAGGGAAGGATGAGCCATGATACAGTCCATGTGGGGAAGCAAGACCAGAGAAGACTGATCATCTGCCCAAGCCACACAGCCCGGGAGGGGTGAAGCTGAAGTCCAAACTTCAACCTGAGCTCTACGCAGAAGGCCCCCTCCCCAACGCGCACAAGGATGGGGACCAGAGGGAGGGCAAAGAGGAAAAGGGGGAGGTGAGAAAACTGGAAAGGGGCTTCAGACAGTATCCTCAGGCCCAGTAGCTGTCTCAGGCTTCCCAGGGGTGCACAGGAACCTCCGGACCTTTTCCCTACCCTTGTCTGCATGAGCGGAGGACCAGAGGCAGCTCTGGCGTTCTCTAGGGTGCTCCCAAGGGCGGCGGCCCCAGTATGGGCTGCTGAGGGCCAGGAGTGAGGCCCGCGGATCCCCCTTCCTGGACACCTGCTGTCAGCTGCCAGGGACGAGAACAGCACTGGGGTGGGGCTGTTGCCAACCCCCTGTATTCTTTGGCAGCACCTCCTCATCTGTGGGCTTGGACAAAGAGAAATAAGTCCTGGACAGAGGCACCTCCTCCGGAGGACAAGGGCGACAACCCAGATTGCCAGGTGGCAGGTTTGAAGAGCGTGGGGCAGCCCTGAGCCCTGAAAGCCAAGGATGGTAAGGGAGCTGCAGGGTGCACCAGCTGGGACGAAAATGTTGCCTCCCGGGATTCAGCTGGCAATGGCCCAGCCTCCACACAGGACTATGGGCCCGAGTCCCCTCTGATCCAGTCTCTGCCAGCCCCAAGGAAGGGACAAGGTGGGGTGGGGTCGGGGTCAGTTCTGTGGCTCAGGCCAAATGTACGGAGGGGAAGGGAGCAGACGCATGGTGGGGAGGGCAGAGGGGCCTCACTGGGGTAGGCGCCGCCGGTACAGCATAGCCAGGAGGGTGGCCAGGAGCACCCCAGCAGCAGCCGCCCCGAACCATGGAACCCATGGAGCCCACGGCACCAGGGTCCTAGCAAGCTGGAGCTCCTTCTCCTCCTCCGCCGCCCTGAGCTGGGGGGCAGCATGCAGCCCAGGGTTGCCTGCCAGGAGGTCAGCGCTGGGACCCTCAGCCACGTGGATGCTCAGGCCATTCACCGACACGAACTCGTTCTCCTCCGGGGCGTTGCCAAGTTCTGGGCCTGAGGAGTCATAGCTAATGGCAAGGTCCTCGGAGCAGCCGGAGAACGGCTGGCTGTCCTGGGAAGACAGCACGCCTGGTTTGCTCAGCTCTGGCCTTGAGCCCCAGCTGTCAGAGCTTCTGTCTGCACAGACTGAGCTGCCTCCAGCAGCGGCACCTGTGGGCGCTGGAGACACTGGTGTCTCCTGGTTAAAAAAGAAAAAGAAAAAAAGGAGAGGGTGGAAAGGACTGGCGACGACAGAGGAATAAGCCAGGTTGCGCAGCCCCATTCCTAGGCCAGGGCATGAACTAGCACCCCAACCTCACAGTTCCCAGCCCATAGCACCTATGAGGCCACCCTCTCTTGGGGAGTCAACCCACCAATAGTGCAGGAAGGCAGGCAATACGAGGGAGACCCAGGCACAGCAGCAGCATTGGTGGTGACCTCCAGGGCAGCCCTGTTCCCATTCACTGGCCTGCCTGTGAGTCAGCCCCACCCCTGGGAGCCCTTGGTAGTGTGGGGCCCCATCCTGCATCGACATTCCACCTGGGCTTCAGGGCCATGGAGCAGCCAGCCACAGGGTCAGGGGTCTGGTCATGCACCCAAGAGGCTCCGTGGGCTTGGTTCCTCGAGGCAGCAGCCGCAGCGGCAGGGTGGTACGTGCAAGCTGAGGGGCGGGGCAGCTGTGGGAGGGCTGCTGGGTCAGAGCAGCTGCCCAGGCTGGAGGGACTGGGACTGCTGTCAGTAAAACCCTGGTCATGGAGAACCCGTGCAAAGCGATGAGGCCAACAGGCCATCCTGCCCTATCCCTTGCTGCTTCCTCTTCTGCAAAATGGAATTACCGAACTTACCAGGGAGATGTGAAATCTAAATGGATTAATGCACGTGACCAGTAGGGGTGGCCCCCCCGATGCCTGACTCTCCTGAGGCATCCACACTTAAGAGCTCTAATGGTTATTATGGCTCTAACGGACGTGGCGTGGGGTCTGGATAGGGCCGCTTCTCAGCTGTCCCTGTACCTTTAAAAGAGGCCCTGGACCAGCCTAGGCTTGAGACAGGATGGAGCAGGGAAGGGTCCAAGGACAGGGCTAGGGAAGGGGCCTGGATCATTGCTAGGAGGGGTGAGGACTCACCTCTGCGGGTCTGTTGCTGCTCCTGACTGTGGGTGCTGTGTTGGCAGGCACCTTGCTGGGCACCAAGCTTGTGGGCATCCTGTGGTCAGGCACCAAGCTAGTAGGCACCTTGGGTGGCACTGTGCTGGCACGTATTGCGTTGATAGGCAATTTGGACGGTGCTAAACTGGTAGGCACATTAGTGGAAGGCTTTGAGCTGGTGGGCAAGTTGGAAGGCACTGTGCTGGTAGATGCTGAGTGGAGGGGCACCTTGGAGGGTGCCATGCTGGTAGTCATAGAGTTGGTGGGCACCCCTACCCCACTGGAACGGATGATAGCCCCAGCCTGGTCGCCAGCACCCCCTGCAGAGGAGGAGGAGGTGCCAGTAGACAGAGCTGACACTGCGGGTCCAGG
The DNA here is from genome assembly GCA_004026545.1 of Mormoops blainvillei. NCBI lineage: Eukaryota > Metazoa > Chordata > Mammalia > Chiroptera > Mormoopidae > Mormoops > Mormoops blainvillei. Next base: position 111,455 of record PVJD01002270.1, read on the forward strand.
CAAGCGGCTTGCCCTGGGGGTGGAACGGGCCAGGGGCTGGAAGGAGACAGTCGGCGATACAGGCCCATGAGGTGAAGTAAGGCTGGAGACCACGCCTGCAGGTGGCAAAACTAAAGGGGAAACATAAACCCACAGGAGGGCTGGAGTTAGAGGTCCGGAGAAGGGCCCTTCTGCCCCAGCTCACACCATCTCTATGGCATCAAGGCCTCCCAGCCGCCTTACACATGGAGGGGTCTCCACAGTCCCTTCAGTCACTGCTCCTAGGCCTAAAGGCCAACAGCTGCAGGCACATTCTTGGTCTTGTCTATCCTCACACCTTGACCTATAGCACTGAATCTGTTCTCTCACGAGAGTGAAATGGTCCGTCTCTCCAACAGCCTCTAGGAGCTTGAGTATCATTAACCATCTGCTCTGCTTTCTCTTCTCCTGCCGGGGAGACCCCTCTTTCCTCCCGTGTCTGCCTTTTCCATCTCTTCCCCAGCCTGGTGGCATCCTGAATACTCCTTCCACTGCCGTCTTTCCTCCCCACTCTACCCCCAGCACAAGCAATCCTGGACCAGGGCAAGGGGCACCAGGACGGCTCAAGCAGAAGAACTGGCACCAGTCATGTGGTCCCAGGGGCCCAACCAACCTCTAGTGTGTGCGAATCTCCTGGGAGGCCAAAGGCCTTGAGGTGGGGGTATGTGGGCACAAAGCCACCCCTGGGAGGAGGGCCTGCCCTGGGGGAAGCAGGAGAGAGTAGATAGTGATAGTCCACAAGGCCGTTGAACCAGGATTTTCCACGGAACTCTGAGAATGCACATGCCAGGCCCTACGGCATCCTTCTGATGTGTCCCCTGCCCCAAATACACCACTGAATCCTGTGGGACATGACCATGCACAGCTGAAATCGAAGCGCCCTTTGCCTCTCAGGTGCACAGCAGCATTTCCTGAAAGGTATTCCATGGCAGAATGCAAATGGGTGCTTGCGGCAGATTTTTGAGGTGACAGTATAGGGCACTAAGATGGCTTTTCTGAGCCTTTCAATACTCATGTGCCTTGTGGCTGCATCAGTGGTACTGAGGGCTGGCCAGGCACCAGGGTCACATAGAACACAGTTTGGGAAATAGTGGTGCAGAGAGACGCCAGCCTGGGGATGGAGTGGGGAGGTCAGAGTGGACAGCTCTATATTCCTGAGGGGAAACACTGAGGTCCGGTGTGGGGATCCAGGCCCTTGGCTGATGAAGACCATACTTCCTCTGGGGGCTGAGAAATTTGAGCAATTTGCTGGGAGCTAGGCCATTTTAGGACAGGGCAGTGCCTGAGGGCTCACCTGCCAACAGCAGACCTAGCCCTATACTCTCTGTTCTCTCCTCCAGGTGCTGGCAGATCCCTAAGGAGTCCCTTTGGTAGCATGCAAAGTGGCCCTAATTCTCTTCTCCTACCTGTATCCACACCCTCTGCAATGCGACTTTGCCAGTACTCTCATCTAAAGATGGAGTGTTTCCCTACTCCTTGACTTTGCGCTGGCCTGTGGCTTGCTTTGGCTCACAGAATGAGGCTGAAGGAACAGGGCCAGTTTTGAGCCTGTGCCCCAGAAGCCTCCTCTTCCTTAGAACTCTGCTCAGCTGCCATGAAACAAGCTTATTGCTGGAGGATGAGGGACTCATGGGAGAGAACCAAGGTGCCCCGGACAACAGCCACAAGCAGAGCTATGTGTACACTAGCATGTACACTAGCGTGTACACAAGAGGGAATTCAGCCAAGATCTGCACCAGCTGAGCCAGCCCAAACTGCTGACCCACAGAATCATGAACTCCGTAAATAAGCACATCTTGAGCTCTTAAATGTGGGCGACTGTTTGTTACACGACAAATGCTAGCTAATACACCCTCTAAGGAACGGAGCTGCTCCCCGGGATATACTCCCTTTATTCCCACCCTTGCCTCTTGTTCAAGGGAGCCGGAGGGGCAACTCTAACCCTCACTCTCACTTAAGAGGTCGGAAGGGCCCTAGAATTCCAGATTCCACGCATACCATCTGTGTGGGTGCTGCCCAGTTCTGTGTCCTGCTCCTGAGGCCCACTGGAGGTCAGAGGGCCGAGGGTTGGCATGTCAGAGGAGGGCTCCAGGGGGTCACTGGGCCTCTGCAGGACAGTCCCAGGACTGGGAGTCTGCGGGGTCTTCTTTGAACTCTGCAAGAGGGAAAATATGAATAAGGCAGTTGCTTTTCCCAGGAGCTGGTAAAGGACAGTTCATGCTCGTGAGGCAGCTTCTATAGACCTCAGCCCACATCACGGAGCACAGGAAACAAGGAAGCTACTGTCTTGGCTTTGGTCACTGCCAGACCCACTGTCTACAGGTGACTTTCAACCCACGTCACAGAAAACACACACACACACCATCCCCTGGGGAGTCCCTATCTATCTTCCTGGCCCTGTAGAAAGGTCCCCCTCTGTAAGGCCATTGCATAGACCCCTTTCTTGGGCTTCACGTCCACAGTTTTATCTCTTTTGGGTGCCCAATGCCCACTCATCATATCCCAATAGAATCAGTCACCTTTTCCCGAAACTTCACTTTACTGGCAATAATTACAGCTCCACCATCCACCCACTACCCCATCACCTTCCGGTCCCTCACTCCCCCTCATCTGGTCAACTGCTGATCCCTCAACATCTCACATGTACCATTGCAAAGACCTTCATCTGGGACCTCACAGCTGGTTGATGAGAGGATTGGGGTTGCCACAGAGCGAAGCCCTGCCAACAGTCTGGGAGCTGGTCTGGGGTAGATCCCCACTAGGGGAGCCCTGGGGTTCTGGGTACTGGGCGGAGATTAGGCACAATTTACGGGGTACAGGAGAGGGCTTCTGGAAGGTTGGGTGAGCAGAAGTAGGCAGACGGCAAGACAGAAGAAGCCCAAGGCCAAAGGTAGATCGTGAGGACATACCTCTTCCAGGGATGCTGGCAACTGGGTGTCCTGGACGGGCATGGGGTAACTTGGCTCCTGGTCTCTATGGCTGTCCTGGGAGGCACTGGGAGCCACGGCAGGTGTGGAGGGCCTTGGAGCCGCAGCAGAAACTGACAGCGGCTCTACTGGGGCTGGAGGGTGTCTTTGGTTCACTGGAGGACAAAGATACAGTGATGTCAAGGAGGAATCAGGGGTGTTCCCAGGGACAGGACAGGCCTGGGCGCCCTTGGACTAGCCCTCAGGGCCATGGCTGTTGGAACTCCCACAGCTCCAAAAGCTGTCCTGACACAGAATGAACTCCTCAGAGGAGACAAGCTTCACTTAGCAGGAGGCAGGTGTCGGAGGGATGCAGGGGTTGGGGAGGACAAGGAGAGAAAGGTAGGGTGCGGCGGAAGGAGAGAGTGCGGGTGCCTCACTGGTCTTTCACCACGCAGACTGGGGCAGCAGTCGCTGCTTCTCTGTCCCCAGGTGTTCTGGGACCCAGTGGCTTTCCCCTCCTCATGGGTGGTTGTCACCTCAGAGGAGACCCCTGACCCCTGGCCTGATGCTGCCTCTTCCTCAGCCCTTCCCCTTTACTCCCACCACTCACCCCTGGCCCCAACACAGCCGTTTGTATTTAGGGCATCACTGTCAATCTCCACAAATGAAGACACATCTGAAAGGGAGGGAGGGAGGCAAAGGCACGAGGTAGAGAAAAATGATGGAAGACAAACGGGGATATCCTAAAGCTATAAATCGAGGCAGGGCTTCAGGAGTGGTCTCTAGTCTAAAATATAAATAGGGCTGGCTTGCATTTTCTTCCTGTCTCGGTTCCCTAGACCCTCACCTCACAAACCCCCGCAAGGGCATTTTGCCTGGCTGGGAGTATGGAGCAAAGCTAAGGGGTAGCTGGGGTGGGGAACCTAGGAGGCTCTAAGGGAAACCAGCGGATGGGAAGAGAGGAGGTGAAAAGAAAGAAACCCACAAGGGAGAAAAAGGAGACTGTACAGGGAGGGAAAGAGGAGAGAGGAAGAGAGAGACGGAAGGCAAACTGACGGAGAGAAGACAGGAGGAAGTGGGAACAGGAGTGGGAGGCAAACTTCATAGCCACAAAAATGAGAGGAGGCTCAATTTGCGCAGCACAGGTTGGTGCTCAGCTCTGCCTAAGCACTAGACGCGCTGACGCCCCCTGGTATCCACTGCAGCTCCATCATGAGGCAGATGTTTTACAGAAAAGACTGAGACTCAGGGAAGTCAAGGGACTTGGCCAAAGGGACCCAGCTAACAAGTAGCTAAGCTGGGATCTAAACCCAGGTTTGTCTATTGCCCAGGGGTGATGGGAGGCAGGTGACAGAGGAAGGGAAGAGGTACAGGGGTGAGGGGACAGGGAGAGCGGGGGTCAGGGGAACAGACAGGAGCTCCAAGACAAGGTCCAGGACAGGAGGCTCACAGGGCAGGTTGCTCTGGTAGACGTGGGCCACTTCGTCGGCCAGGCTAGTCAGCTCACAGGCCCTCAGGGCCCGGATGAGGGACTCCACCCAGCCACTCCTCCGCTGCAGGCTGTTGAAGAGTTCCCAGATGGTGTTCCGGTTCCCCCTGTGATTGTAGTGGGCCCGCAGCAGATCCTGGAAGACACAGCCCATGGCCCCGCGTAAGCCAGGTGGCCCTGACCCTTTCCCCACTCCTGAGAGGACAGCTGCAGAGAGGGGGCAGCCATGTGAAACTGGGTCAGAGCCCAGGACAAGGCTAGGGTTTGAGTTCACGTTTAAAGCAGCTACCAGGAAAAAGGCTCTTACTGTGTTCTGGGGCTCTCTAGCTCAGGGTTTTGTGTGAATTATCTTATTCATGCAATTATTCCTACTCTGCTGACGAGGAAACAGATTCTGCAAAGTAAGGCAGCAAAGATCCTACAGCAGTGGGGCAGGAATCTGAACCCAGCTGGTCTGATGCCAAAGCCTGGGGTTTGTTTATACAACCTCCAAGGCAAAAAGATTTTGATTTGCTGAGGAGGAAAAGGTGTGTAAGAAACAGCAGATAAAGAAGGAAAAGAGAGGAGGCCAACAATAAGAGCCAGGGAAGATGAGGGACTGGGGAGACTCTGAGACAATGAAGTAGCTGCAGAGTTTTAAAATCCACCCAAATTCCCACATACAAACAAGCAACCGGACAGCAGCAACAAAAACCCACAGAAAACATTTACTGGAAAACAAGGTAACAAGCCTTGGCTGGAGTGGCTCAGTGGACTGAGTGCCAGCCTGCAAACCGAAAGGTTGCCTGTTTGATTCCCAGTCAGGGCACATGTCTGAGTTGTGAGTCAGGTCCCCAGCTGGGGGCGTGCAAGAGGCAACCCATGGATGTATCTCTTGCACATCGATGTTTCCCTCCCTCTTTCCCTTTCCCTCTCTCTAAAAATAAAAAAAGTCTTTAAAAAAAACAAACAAAAACAAGGTAACGCGGTATCCCCACAAACCCCAAAATATAACAGGGAGGGCCAACCCCATCAGCCACAGACTGGGCATCTGTGCGGAAGAAGCAGAGAATGGGCAGGCCGGGGGTGGGAGGGTGTCGATCTAAGAACAGTGAAAACCGGGAAGGGTCTGGCCCACTTCACTAGGGGCCCCCAGCCAGTTCGGAGGGGGCTAGGGTGATCTGGTACCCATAAACTCAAAGCTGAGCCCTGGGCTCCATACCGGAACAGGGTCCCACGGGGAGAATGGAATCTAAACTGAGCCGGAACGAAGACAAGGGATAAAGAAAAAGACGGTTCTGATAAAGTTGGTGAGGGGCCCAGAGCCCAAAAATTTCAGGCTGCCAAGTGCCATATCGTTGAGCACTACACCAAAATGACACCAGAGGGAGCTCGGGAAAGTGGGAAAGGCCACACCCTGAAGCACACTTCCTTCTGAAAGTTAGAAAAGGTACAGGGACAGGAAGCAGAATAGACATGGAAGGAAGGAGTTGGTTCTGGCTTGAGTGAAACTCTTAAGTCCATAGCCCTGCCCCCAGTCTCGTTGGCTGTCAATGCCCTGGCTCACCTGGTCGCTTGCTGTGAGGCAAGACAAGTAAGGCAGAATCTCCAGAACATGAATATGGTAAAAATTGCGGAAATGGTGGCGGATATACTCGTAAGTCTTGTCCTCAGCAACCGTCATCACTGCTCAGGTTCTGAAGTGATGAAGGGCTCTGGCCCGTGGAAGGTCTGTGTGTGCCTCCAGCTGCTGATAGCAAGAGGGTTCCACCTAGAAGTGCTGTTCCTTTGAGGTACACTGGGAAAAAAAGAAGCGGCAGCCCAACATGATAATAATAGGATCTATGCCTCTTGAAAGGTAAAGAAAATAAACTACTAAGAAAAGAAGCGCGTTTGCTAGTGAGTGGAAGAGCAAAGAGCTGTGGTCTTTAAGATTAGGATCAGGTTCCTTCCAGGACATTACTGCAGGCTCATCATTTAAAGCTTGCTACATGTCTGTTCTTAGGGTAAGAGGCTGGGTTCCACTGCCCTGAACTCACCGTCGACTTGGGGCAAGTTACCAGTCTTATCCTCACCCCAAAAACAGCTCAGAGAGCTTGTTCTGACAATATAGTTCTGCCTTATGAACTTGAAATTTACAAGTGCCTCAAATACAAGCAGTTACTGCCAGTTGCTTATGTAGCACTTACCACAATTTGAAATTACAGATACATTCGTTTGTTTCTTATCTGCTTCACCCCTGGGGGGAGCTGCAGGGAATGAGACAAGATCTCTACCTTCATCCAATTTATATTCTATTTTGTGGGGCAAAGAGCAAATTAGCAAACATACACATAAATAAAAATCCCGGATAGTAATAAAAGTACAAAGAAAATAAAGCAGGGTAATGAGACAGAGCCCACGCACAGGGGCACACTGCTTGAACGGGGATAGCCCGAGAAGCCTTTCTGAATTGGCCACATTTGAGCTGAGCCATTCTTGCCTGTGAGATGGGTGTTTCCAGCACAGGGCACAGCAAGTGAGAAGTCCTAAGGTGGAAACAAGTTTGACATGTTTAAAGAATAGAAAGCAGGTCCATGCGGGCCAGGTTTAGAAAGCTGGGGGGAGGGGCAGAGATCAAGGTCAAGGAGGCTGGAAGGGACTCACATATCGTATTATAGGAAAGAAGTTTCGTTTCATTTGGAGTGAAACAGGGAGCCATTGGAGGGCTCTGAACAGGGAAGGGAGAGGATTTGATTTATGGTAAAGACCTCTCTGGCGGTTGTGAGGACCTTGGGCTGTGGAGGGGCCAGGGTGGAAGCAGGGAGGCGAGTCAGGAGGCCACAGCAGGGGACAAACACACGATGGGTATGGCTGGAATGGTAACCATGGAGGTGGCAAGAGATGGCTGGATTTCTGGAGTTTTGTGGACTTGGGAGGTGAGGAAGAGAGAAGGATCGAGGATGACTCCTTGGGTACAGGGTGGATGGATGGTGCTGCTTAGCCAACCAGGGAATTCAGGAGGAGCAGCAACGTCAGGGGACTCCAGAGCTCCATTCTTAACAAGTGAATCTTGAGATGCTATTGGATGTCCAAATGGGTTTTCAGGGGGGGAAGGGCAAAGGGGAAGGCTAGGTTTCCCCCATGTTTGTGGAAACATGGGTGGCAGGCTTGAGTGAGACTTCTAGGAGACGAGGCTTCAGAGCAGAGAGTGCCCAAGAGCTGCCGAGGACACCAGTTCCTGATCACATGGGGAACAGGGCAGCAGTCCTGCCCACCAGCCTCACCGCCTCAGCCTCACATTGCATGACTTGCTTTGCCAGCCAACCCGGTGCTACAGTGCTGGTGGAGTGAGTGCTAATGACGGAGGTCAAGAGGATCAGGGAGGTGGGGCAGGGGTCCTCGGAGTCTTCAGAAGATGAACAAAGAACAACTCTGGTACCTAACAGACCCATTTCACCTTCCCTCCCATGGCATCCAGGAAGGTACTAGGTGAAAGGTGATACATTCTTCTGCATCCCAGCCTCAGGCCTTAAGACTCAGAGTTTGGGGGGTATATGGCTTTATGATATGTATGGTCCCACCAAAAAGAAAGGAAGCCCATATTTTTCACATTTATTGAGGATCCACTATAGGAAGGCACACCCTAATTTCTTCCATTTAATCCTTGCCACAATCCCATGAGAGGAGAAGTGATGCCAAGTTGCACAGCTGACCAGCGGCCCTGACAGGGTTTGAACGTAGTACTGGCTTACTGCCTCACTGCAGGTCACCATATATTTTGTAGGGCATAGAGGCCCTGCAGCCAGTGAGACTCTCACAGTCCCCCTGCCTTCAAGCTCAGGGAGGGACCAAGGTCACTGCCTGAGGGGGGGTGGGGGGACAGCGGGGGTTGCTGGGTAAGGGTGTGCCTGGGATGATACAACATCAAGTCCCTTCTCTGGTGAGAAATGGCAATCTCTCAGAAAAGGCCAAGGACCCTCTAACCGTGCCCTCCACGGCATCAGGTCGCTGATTCTCCTTCCTGATGTTTTTGAGGATCCACAGCATCTATATGGAGAACGTCGTTCTGGGTTTGTTGGTTTGTTTGTTTGTTTGTTTCCCAGTGTTTTTCCTGGCACCTCTTTACGGTCTCAGAAAATGGGCAGCGGAGTGGGCCGGTTGCCCTAGGCTCTGAGCACGCTGAAGAATGAAATATCCATCCGCAAGGAAGAGAGGCAACGCCTTACAACCTCCGCTCAGATCCCTGGCTTCCTGGGCCAGACCCAGGACCGCGGAGGGAGGGAGGCTGCTCTTCCGAGTAGCTGTCGCCACCGAAAACTGTCAAGACCTAGAGGAGGGCGGTAATCCTCGACCCCCAGGCGCTGCCACAGCCGCCCGAGGTTGGTGTACCCGGAGTAGGCCTCGCCCCGGGGTCACGCTGGGCCTGCGGGCGGCTAGAAGAGCGCAGCAGCTGGCGCCGTCTCCTTCCGGCCTAACCTCCACCACAGCCCGAGCAGACGCCCCACGCCACCCACCTCCCGACCCCCCCGGTGCTGCATGCAGCTCGTGGAGTCCTCGCTGCCCCGAGCCCCGCGAGCCCGGTCTCCTCCCCGGCCCCTCGCGTGCCCCACACCCCGTGCGCCCCGGCGGACTCCGAGTCCCACTTGGCTCCCCGATAGGCGTCCGTGCACCTTGAGCCCAAAGGACTGAGTGCGCGGGGCGGCGATCTTACCTCGGGTAGCCACGACCCGGCGACCTGCGAACAGCCACCAACCACCACCGGACCGCCACCTACAACCCAGAACCCTCCCCGCAAGAAGGAAGGGGCAGGGCCAGTGCCGCGGGGCCAAGGGCCAGGCGGCAGGGGCGGGACTTCGCGGCTGGCGGGGGCAGCTGGACAGCAGGGCTGGGCACTTGGCCTGGGCTTGGGGGACTGGATCCCCTGAACTCTCGATCCCGACCGACCTAAGTTCTTGCTGGGACCCGAAGGAGTTGTTTTTTTTGTGTTTTTTTTTCCTCTCTTCGTTCCTCTAGAGCAACGTTCGGGGGAAGTCCAGGGTCTGGCTGGAAACCAAGTGGGCGGCAGATCTCAAAGTCTGTGGCCAAATCGGTTCCCACGCTTCTTTCGCGAAGCGACCCCTCGACTCGCAGACTAATTTCAGGGGTGAGAGGATTTATGTTGTTCGCTCTTGGGCGCCCAGGGCCTGGCACACAGTGCTCAATAAATGTCGGGTGACTCGCGAAGTTTACATGGCGCGAATGCCCAGCCAGTCAAGGGCGCCTGCTGGGCCTGAGAAAGCAGGATCAGGATGCAGGGCATGAGCGCCCAGGTTGGCTCGCCTGCACCCCGAGCGTGGGCCTTGAGTGCTGTATGGGAAAGATTTCTCCGCCCCCAAGAGTACCTCCCCTCAGTGCTTGCCAACCGCCTTGTCCTTCCTCTCACGGGGCAGAGGACACTTGCTGCGGAAGAAGCCAGCACTTTTGAGCGCCTATTGCATTCCAGATACAGGCTTCAAATTCCTATCTTAGGGCCATTAAATCTCTCACAGTAAAAGGTAGAGGTGTATTTTTTCTGACTCAAAGAGAGATTTAAAGATTTGGGGAAGTGTCTGGCAGTTCTTACTAAGGTTTAAACATATACCAATTCAGCAACCACTCCTGGGTATGCATCCACCTAGAACAGCAATTTTCAACCTTTTTCATGTAATGGCACACATAAATTACTAAAATTCTGCAGCACACCAAAAGATATAGTTTTGCTGATCTGACAAAAAAATAGGTACAATTTTAAAAACAATTTTTATTTATTTATTTTTAGAGGGAGGAAGGAAGGGATGAAGAGAGGGAGAGAAACTTCGAGACAAGAGAGAAATGTCCAGTGGTCGCCTCTCCTGTGCAATCTGACTGGGGACCGAACCCTCAACCCAGGTATGTGCCCTGACAGGGGACTGAAACCCGCAACCCTTTGCTGTGCCGAACAATGCCCAACCAACTGAGCCACACAGATCAGGGCAAAATAGGTATAATTCTGATTCATTCACACCAGACACCTATTTTTGTATTGGTTGTTGTCTTTTTTTTATTTGACAATCAAAGGGAAAAGAGGTCAATGCCCCTGACTAAAGAGTCAGGTATTGCAGGTTTTAAAAATTCTTGCAGCACACTGGCTGAAAATCACTGCCCTAGAAACATGCACAATAGATGATGTTCATAGTAGCTTTATCCACAATAGGTAAACTCTAGAAACAACACAAAGGTCCATCAGCAGTAGAATGGAGAGACAAACTCTGGTGTGCTCACATCACGGAATAGTATACAACAGTGAAAAATAAACTGTTGATACATACAACATGGCTAAATCTCACAGGATGAAGGGGCACCATGGCGAACCAAGTCAAGCACGGAGAGTAAGTACATGCTGTTTGTTCCCAGTCACAAGGTAAGGTTCAGAAACAGACAAAATTCATGTACGTAAATAGAAATTAAATTATTTGTTACCTCTGGGGATGCTAAGGGATGGGTAGGTACAAGGGAGCCTCCTGTGGGGATGGACATAATATGTATCTTGATGTGAGTGTTGGGTACATTGGCTTGCACATATGTAAAAATGTATCAGCGGTACACTTCAGATTGTTACACTTTGTACTGCAACTTAAAAAAGGCAGCCCTGACTGGTGTAGCTCAGTGGACTGAGCATCCTCTTGTGAACTGAAAGCTCACCCATTCGATTCCTGGTCAGGGCACATGCCTGGGTTGTGGGCCAGGTCTCCGGTTGGGGGCATGCAGGAGGCAACCTATCAGTGTTTCTTTAGTACATCGATGTTTCTCTCCCTCTCTTTCTCCTTCCCTTCCCCTCTCTAAAAATAAATAAAACCTTAAAAAAACAAAAAAACACCTGAGGGTTAAAATGTTTGGCCAAGATCACATACAAATGCCTGAACACATACAGAGGTCTCCAAAGCCAGTGCTCCCAAACAATTATGGGAAGACACCTGTACACTTTTCAGATGACATTTTATTACTTTACTTGGTAACTCTGTTGCTATTTCCCAACATTGAGCAGGTACTAAATGTTAACATCACACTCGAACTCAACGAACTGTAATAAAGTCAGCTATGCCTTGTTTAGTGTAGCCAAGACACAGTGGATGTTAAATGGTTCGAAAATTGCTCCTGCCTGCTACCCACCCCAAATCCAGTGACTTCATATCTAATTCTTGCAGGAAGAGCATTGGGAGTATGGTGACTTGCTTTCCAATGCAGTTGTCACCCCTGTTTTTGCTGGCCCTCACAGAGCACTAAAAAAATACACATACAGCTTCCTCAGAAACACTGAGAAGCTATCTTAGTTCATTTGGGATAGTATAACAAAAATACGACAGACTGGGGGGCTTGAACAACAAATTTATTTCTCAGTCCTGGAGGCTGGGCAGTCTAAGATCACGGGGCTGGCAGATTCGGTGTCAGGAAAAGAGCCTGATTCCCGGCTCATAGACATAGTCTTCTCGCTGTGTCCTCACACGGCAGAGGGCGCAAGGGAGCTCCCTGGGGTCTTTACAAGAGCACTAAGTCCATTCCTGAAGGCTTCACCCTTATGACCTAATTAATCACCTCCACAAAGACCCCACCTGCAAATACCATCACATTGGGGATTAGGTTTCCATATATGATTGGGAAAGGGTGGACAGAAACATTCAGTCTATGGCAGATATCAACAATTAAGATGCCTATTATTAAAACAAAAGAACAGAAAATGGCAAGTGTTTGGGTCAAATAAAGCTGGCTATTTATGTTACTTTTACTGTTGATTGCATCCCACCCTGTTTCGTGAGTAGAATTCACTGATTATTGTCCATTTATTCGTGGATGGGTGAGTCCAAAGAGCGACCCGTATACCAGGCCTTTCCCCCAGGGAGGGCCTTGGAGCCCCCCTCCCCAGTAACTCTCATCTCCAGGCAGGTGGCCTATGTCTGTCTGCAGGCCTGTGTTCCAAGGAAGGCTGTGGCTCATGTGGCTCACATGTGATGACTCAGCAACCACCAGCTCACATTTCCCCCAGAGGGCAAAGTCAGGCCCAAAGATAGTGCCAGAGGGCCCCAGAAAGGGACATGTTCTCATGTCTGAGTCCCCTCAGGGAACTCTTCAAAACTGAAAAACAAAATATAATCCCTGCCTTTACAACCTCATTTCAAATACGCTTCTTAACTCTTACTCTTTAAATTATGTATTTTCATACTGTCGGTTTTATTATGAAAAAGTTAATATATGCTCAGTAAAGCTGGGGGGGAAATTAGTATATGCTCATATGGTTCATGTAACGGAAAACAGGCGTGTGATGAAGAAACCGAACTCCGTATTCATAATGTCACCACGCGGGACAAAGTGCTAGTGACTGATATGCTGGTGTCCTTTCTTCTAGTATTTTCTTTTCCTCTGGCTTCCTCAAGGTCCCCCTTGCCTTGACCAGCCACGTGAGATGGTTCAAGTCATGATCTAGGATATGATGGGGTCTCTAGAATATCCCTTACCTCTCAGGGGTCTCAGGAGAACGAGGGGACTGGGGCCATGTCAGCTCATGGCTCAGTCCCTGTTGCATCCAGCTTCTCCAGAGCTGCCCGGCTCCTGTGGTCAGTGTGGCCTCCTTATCAGCCTCAGAACAATGTGTTGCTGGTCATTGCCACTCAGGGGCTGCCATCCTACTATTCATTCCTGAGAACACTGGCCTAAGTTGCTTGGCAACATTTAAATGGGGGTTGGTGGGAAACAGGAAGGAGTGCGTGGGCAGCACACGCCCTTGAAGTTAGATATCAGAGTTCCTAAAATTCACAGACCCCCTCCAATGCTGGCTTTTCCCTGGCCACATCCCTCCACGGCCCCAGCCTCCTACCACCCTGCTGGCGCCCTGCTTGCTCCCAGCCCTTCTTGCTGTCTCTTGTCCTAGGGCCCCTCCCCCAGGATCTGGAGCTCGGCGCACAAAACAGAAACCACTGTAGGTATTTTGTGCGCGAAAGGGCTTTGTTTCTTTTTATTTTTTCAAATTATAAGAGAAAGTTTATTTGGAAAGTTACAGAGATAGTAGAAAATAAGCCAGCTGGGCTGTGTAGGCTCAGAAAACAAGTTACAGAGGCAGGAGAAGGGCCCTTGAATCTTAGGAGACAGAAAGGCAAAGACAACATGCCTACCCTGGCTGGGTGATTCAGGAGGTTGGAGCATCATCCCATACATCGAAAGGTTTAGGGTTTGATTTGTTAGGGTGCACATAGGAGGCAACCAAAGGATGTTTCTCTCTCTCTCTCCCTAATCAATAAAAATATTCTCAGATGAGGATTAAAAAAAAAAAGGTAACCCATCTAATGAGGAAGAAGTGGATGGCAAAGGAGAAAGGCATGAGAGGGAGAGCAAGAGGGACAGCATGACAGGGAGATACATCAATCTTAAGTGTGTGATTCGATTAATTTTTATCCAAGTAAATACTTGTGTGACCAGCACCTACATCGAAATCTGGAATATTTCCATCTCCCCAGAAAGTTCCCTTGTAATCCTTGTTCATCAATCTCCATCCCCAATCATTATTCTGATTTCATCACCATGGTTTAGTTTTGCCTGTTCTTGAATTTAATATAAATGGAATCAGATAACACATACTGTTTTGCATCTGGCATCTTTCACTCAATATGTTTTTGACATCCCTGTATGTTGTTGCAAGTATCAGGAATTTGCCCTTTCATTGTTGAGTAGTGGTCCATTATATGAATGTATCATAATTTGCTTATTCATTCTATATTTTCATAGAATATGTGGGCTTTTCCAAGTTTGGGCTATTAGGAGTAAGAGTGCTATCAATAATCCATATAAGTCTTTTTGTGGAGTTATTTTAGAAGTGCTGCACAATAGGGTGGGGCACGCTTAGCTTTACTGGAAGCTTCCAAACATTTCTGCAAAGTGGTTGTACCATTTTACCCTCCCACCAGCAGGATACTGACGGTTCCAGGTGCTATAGTCCAGTTCTATTCTTCACCAACACTTGACATGGTCAGTTTTTTCACAGGAAGAATTTCTTTTAATACTTATCCAAGGGTATGTTTATTGATTTTAGAGAGAAAGGGGGTGAGAGAGAGAGAGAGAGAAACATCACTGTGACAGAGAAACATCGATAGGTCGCCTTCCATACATGCCCCAACCTGCAACCTAGGTGCTCTGACTGGGAATCCAACCCACAACCTTTTGGTATATGAGACGACACTCCAACCAACTGAGCAACCTGGCCAGGGTTCACAGGAAGGAAGTTAATACAGAAAATTAGTTGATTGCAAAACTGTGAAGGGGCCTGGAGGAGCCAGGGTCCGGAGACTGCCATCACAGTAGCTGAATTCAAGAGCACATCACTATAAACATCGTCAGAAGTGAGGAGGCCACTGCTGCCCTGCCCAGCTCCATATGGCTCTGTCTCAACGTCTGGTTGATAAACAAATGCTGAGTCTGGCTGTTGACAATGGCTCTAGATCCTCACATCTTTTGCGTCCTTGCTCTCAGGAGAAGTGGCAGCAGGAAGATGGTCTCTACTCCCCCAAATATCTGATGGGGTACCTAATTGTCAGACTATTTTATAGTCATAACTCTAGCTGCAAAGGAGTCTGGGAAATTTAGGGGTCTTTTTTTTTCTTCTTTCCAGCCTTGGCAAAATATAGGAAAGCACCCTGTAGGGAGATAGAAGGAGCCAGCTGTATCAGTTAACTTTTGTTGAATAAGAAAACTACCCTGAAACATAACAGCAACCATTTATTCAGCTCACAGTTCTGTCGGTTGGTGATTGGGGCTGGGCTTAGCTAGGAGAGTGGAAATAGACTCCACCTCTTCCAGGTGATGTAGAGCCACACTACAAGGGTGTAAATAAAGGGTGAATGAAAAATCAGGGCCATCAGCCACAGTAGTCCACAGCACCCACTATACCTCCCCAGCCCAAAACTAGCCGGCAAATCCCAAGTACCCTTCTTCTTTTCTGTGCAAAGCTACAAGATTTCTTGTATCTTACCTTTTCTATCCCTTAATTTTGTCCTGTTTCCTGGGTTATTTTCTTTTCCAAATCTAATTAATTTTTAATGTAAGTAATAACACTTTTCTGAGAATTTGTTCTTGTTCTCTGTTGTTCCTGTCTTTGCTTTATGGATGCCATATCTTCCTGAATCTAATTACTAAGAATAGTAATTAGAGAGCCCTTTGTAATTTTTTTTTTTTATAATTCTCTTATGTCCCCTGAATGCATTTCCTCTGAAACTATTTTTTGCTGTTTGCTTATTTAGCTTCTCTTTAGTGTAGCAGGTTTTCCCCAGATGTCTAGGGAACTATGTTCACATAAAAAATGAGACAATAAAAACAATGAGGAAGTTGTGTGTACATCTACTGGCTAGCTTCCTCTTGGGGGTCCAGGTGAGGGCCCACTGTAAAAGAGCCCCCACAGGCCAGAACACGAGGGCCTCTTACATGGGGCCATTCGGTTTCTTTAGAGTGTGGCACTTAAACTGCCTGGCTCAGGCCAGTGACCCCTTAGGCTGTCTGGTCAAGTCCATGGGCCAGAACAATGTTTTTATAAGCATTCAGAGATACATAGGGTTATCCCCCCAAAAACAGTATTAGTAAAGTAGTAAATAAATGTTTCTTTCAGTAAATAAAATATTTAAGTACTGTCATGCATAAAGGATCATCTGAGGTCTCTACATCAACTCCATGATGTGAAAATATCCAGCCTCGGCAAGGGAGCTCAGTTGGCTGGAGTGTCATCCCGATACACCAAGATTGTGGATTCGATACCCAGTTAGGGCACATACAGGAATTAACCAATGACTGCATAAATAGTGGAACAGCAAATTGACATTTCCCTCTCTCTTTCTTTCTCCCCCGCCCTGTAAAATCAATAAGTAAAAAAATTTAAAAGGAAAATATCCATAATTTCTTTTGATGACCAAGTCTTGTATTCTGCTAATACCATTGTCATTTGTGGCCAAGATTTAAAAAGAAAGCGAATTAAAAAAGGCACACTTTGCGGGGAGTAATGGGTATGTACTCATTATCTTGCTTGTGATGATGGTTTCATGGGTATGTACATATATCGAATCTCATCAAATGGTACACTTTAAATATGTATAGTTTGGGGGAAATAAAGAATGCTAACAGAAAGACCCCCATGCACCAATATATATATAAAGAGAGAGAAAGAGGAAACACTACTATGAAAAATTTCAGATTACAAACATACAGGCCCTTCATCAGACAGAGAGAGTCTGGGCAGCATTTCACCCTTCTTATCCAGTAAAATAGAACAACGAAAACTTCTCTCATCTCTTGGGAAGACAAGTGAAACTTCTTATTGTTTCCTGTCCACCTCATAAAAGATTCCTGAGTAAATTTCAGAGGTTGGTGAATAGGGTTCTAAGGTCAGAAGGCTTGCATTGTGAAATCCAGAGACTGGGTTTATCTAATTTCTCACCAACCAGTTGGGCCTCTGATGTTTTTATGGAGTCATCCTAACATGAGAGGAGAAGCAACTACTTCTCCTTCATTAAACAAACAAAAAAAATCATTTTATTTATCCTTACAGTGACTCATTGCATGCTAATTGTACCTCATGAAACTGTAAACATTTTCCAAAGGGAAATGTTAATTTCAATAAGCGATTATTAGAAAAAATGCCATTTTTTCCCTATCTAAGTTTGCAGAATCCCTGAATTTTATCCATGGATCCCTTGGAGGTCTGTGGCTCCAAGTCCCTATTACTGTCCCAATAATGCTCTAACAATAACAATTTTTTCCTCATTCAGGAAAGAAAATTTTTTTCTTGGCATTGAACATGTATTTACTTACTCCGTGAGACACTCAACATTTAGATCAGTGGGAAATAATTTTAATCAAAGAATTGTACATTTTCTTCCCACACATCTTGCTTTGTATTATTACACTGTAGCCTATTTTACTACAATATTACAAAATACAAGAAAATATTAAAAATAACTGAAACACAAAAGGCAAGATGGGGTAAAATAAACTTTTCCCCCCAAAATTTCTGTGCGATCACACGTTGCCTTGAGTTGTCATATTTCTTTATCTCCTTTAATCTGAAGCAGTTCTTCGGCCTTTCAGTGCTATGACAAGTTTGAAGACAGGCCAGAATTTCCCTCTATTTGGGTTTGCCTGTGGTTTCTTCCTACCAAATTCAGGTCAATCACTTCTGACCACTGTTGAAGTTCAGACGTGATTGTGTGTCCTTCTGCACACTGGGAGGCACAGGATGTTCACTGGTCTCCTTACTGGGGATGTTCACTTTGATCACCTGGTAAAGGGGGTACCCTCAGGCTTCTCTGTAGATTTACTATTTCCCCACTTTTAATTAGTAATTCATTCATGGAAAGGCACTCTGAGGCCAGGTAAAAATCCTGTTCTTCATCAACCCTTCACCCGCTGGTTTTAGCATCTCAGTATAGTTCATAGGTCTTCTTTGACCTGGAACTGAGTATATTTCCAATTATGTCTGATTCTAGGTATTTTATATTTTTTGTTTTTATGCTGAATGGGATCTTGTCTTCCATTATGTTTATTTTCATTGACATAGAAAAGTACCAATTTTGCTCATAACTTTTTTGTTTTTAGAGGGGGAAATGAGGGAGAAAGAGAGGGATAGAACCATTGATGTGCAAAAGAAACATCCCATTGATCAGTTGCTTCTCTCATGCCCCCAGCCGGGGACTGGTTCGCAACCCAGGCATGTGCCCTGACAACCCCTTGGTCTGCAGGCCAGCACTCAATCCACTCAGGCACACCAGCCAGAGCTGCTCATCATTTTTGTCAGTCACCTACCTGAGGGCCTCATCCAGTCAGGGAAAGCTCATCTCTTGGTCAGAACTTTGTTTGTTTTCATTGCATGGCTATTACAATACTACATGAGCCAGAGATCCATCACAGGGTTTGTTGGTGGTGGTTCTTTTAAAGATTTTATTTACGTAGTTTTTGAGAGAGGGGAAGGGAGGGAAAAAGAAAGGGAGAGAAACATCGATGTGTGAGAGAAACAACTAGCAGCTGCCTGTCACACACACCACAGCCAGAGGCCAGGCCCGCAGCCCACGCACGGGCCTGACCAGGAATCAAACTAGCAACTTTTAGCTTTGCGGGACAACACTCAACCAACTGAGCCACGCTGGTCAGGACTGTCACAGGGTTTTAATGTCATTTTACTTCTGATCAAGTGTCACTCCCAAACAACACCCAGACAGTAAAGATTCTGCTTCCAGTTCTAGCTTAAGGTGAAATCTTTGCTGGTTCAGAGACTTCTGGACCCTCAAGGCTTGTATAAATGGAAGTGGACCGACAAGGTGTCTGTTGTTCTGACCACTGCGAGGCTTTGTAAACTTCGGAGACTGTTTCAGAGAGGCGAAGAGTTCTGATCACTTTACTCACCTTTCCTAGGGGGCAGAAATCATAGGCCTGTAGCGATACCCAATCTTAACTCTACCCTCTTTCAGAACACTGAGGAGAAAGATCATTTCTACTAATTGGCAGTGGTGTAGAAGGCAAGCCAGCATAACTTATGAAGACAGGGGGCCGTGTACTTACAGCAGGAAACGTGCAAGTGTTACATGATCGCTTCCATTGCTGTCATGAGCAGTTTATCATTTGGGAAAGTGATGTGGTCCTGGGCTACCATCCTTGAGAGATAACAGACACAGAGTATTGTTTCTATTTGCTTTCTAGGAGAAAGAAAAAGTTGTCACGTGGGGATGTTACGGAGTCCCTGGGCCCAACGGTCTCCTATAAAACCACCGAACATTCATGTATTCATTCATTTACTTATTCAGTTCATACTGGGTGCCTCCTATGTGCCAGGTGCTACGCCAGGTGTTAATACGGAAAGAACACAATATCAACCCTCGTTGGGGTTATAAGCTGATGGGAAAAGAAACATTAAATAACAAACAAATAGCCCTGGCTGGTGTGGCTCAGTGGATTGAGCACCGACCTGTGAACCAAAGGGTCACCAGTTCAATTCCCAGTGAGGGCCAGGTCCCCAGTTGAGGGCGTACGAAAAGCAACCACACATTGATGTTTCTCTCTCTCTCTCCCTCCCTTCCCCTTTCTCTAAAAATAAATAAATAAAATCTTTAAAAAAACAACAAACAACTAGCAACATAAAAGAATGAAACATTATTAAATAACAAATAAACATATGCAACAGAGAATGGGGTAAGTGGAGAACGCTGTTAAAAAATTAGTACAGGCCCTGGCAGGGTAGCTCAGTTGGTGAGAGCATCATCCTGATACACCAAGGCTACAGGTTTGATCTCCGATCATGGCACCTACAAGAAGCAACCAATAAATAAGTAGAACAACAAATTGATATCTCTCTCTCCCCCTCTTTCTCTCTAAAATCAATAAATTAAAAAAAAAATTAGTACAGCTATACCAGCCTCTTAAGAGGGATGTATGATTCATCCCTGGAAGGGAATATCTTTTTATGGTCCAGCTTACAAACATTAGTGGGGAAGGAAGTCTTGCCTGAGGATTTAATCATGTCCCATAAGAGTTTGTGATTTCAAAACAGAATTGAAAATGTGCCTTGAGCTGATGAAGATGAAGTCCCAGAACAGTCTTTTTCTCTTTCTCTTTTTTATGTGGGCACAGCTAAGCTATCAAAATGTAGGCCTGGCACCAAGCTGGATGGAAGAGGAGCCTTAAACTGCTCAGTATGAACAGGAAAGAAGGAATGAACAGGAATGAAATGAGGGTGCTGAAGACCAGAGCACAGGAGGGAACAGGAAAGTTATTGCTTAATGGGTACAGAGTTTCTGTTTCAGATGATGAAAACAGATAAAATATTGTGAATGTACCTAATGCTGCAGAACTGTACCCTTAATAATGGTTAAAACGGCCAATTTTATGAAACTTATTTTACAATAAAAAGAAGAAAAACAAATTTTTAAAGATTTTATTTATTTTATTTTTAGACAGAGAGGAAGGAAGGGAGAGAGGCAGAGAAACATCAATGTGTGGTTGCCTCCCACGCGCCCCCCACTGGGGACCTGGCCTGCAACCCAGGCACGTGCCCTGAGGAGGGAACTGAACTAGTGGCCCTTTGGTTCTCAGGCTGACGCTCAATCCACTGAGCTACAACAGCCAGGGCTAATTTTTAATAAAAATAAATAAATAGAGAGGAAGGGAGCGGCGGCCTCAGGCCCAAGGCAGGCTTGATGAACATGAGGTGAGCGTAGGAAGTTGTGGCGGAGCCCGGGCCAGGTGGCTCCGTTGGCTGGAGCGTAACCCCATACACCAAAAGTGTGCGGGCTTGATCCCAGGTCAGGACACATCCCTAGGGTGCAGGTTCAATCCCTGGTTGGGGTGCACATGCGAGGCAACTGATTAATGTTTCTCTCTCATATTGATGTTTCTCTCTCTCTCCCCCTCCCTCTCTAAAATCAATAAATATACACTTGGTTGAAGATTAAAAAAAAAAGTTGTGGTGGAAACCTGGCTCAGAGACGCTGGGGCAACACTGGAAATGTACAGAAAGGGTGCTAAGCAAGCTGTGAGGGTGAGGAAATCTGAGTACTAACTGGGCACCTAGAACAATAGAAACCAGGGGCTCCGTGGCCCCAGGGTAGGGTTTCAGTCTCTGCCACTCTCTACACATCGGTTTCCTCCACTTCATGGGAACCAAGGCCACCAGCCTGCTTAACCCCGACTTCCACAGCTTCCAGGGAGCTGTTCTCACCCTCTTCCTCAAATTCAGTTTGAAAACCAGGCAGGAAGGTTTCAGACCAGCCAAGCTTGGGTCCTTCAACAGAGGCTACAGGGGCCTGTTCCTGTAACAGCACGGCCACTCCACCAGGACCACCAGAATGAAATGAGGGGAGGGGCCCAGGAGAACAGACTGTACAGGGCAGAGGTGTCCCACTGGGAACCTGTGGGACATTTCCAGTGGTGTGGTTTGCCACATACACATCCTGAGATCCCTGTAGGTCTTCATGGTCAGAGAGTGATTTGTGGAGAAGGTGGACTCATGTCAATAGTGATGAAAGGCACAGCATGGTTGGTGGCCCTGGCTGCAGACTTGGAAGGGTGAAACCCCGATCACAAGTCCTGCCTCCTAAGTGGGTGTGGGTGGGTCCTTCCTGGATGCCAAAGAGCAACTGATGCCAAGGCAGGAGTGAGATAGAGCTGACACTTGTACCTTGACAACCCAGGAAGAGGCCAAGAAAGTCACACTTCACATGTAACAGGGAATCATGAAAATCAATGTAAACTAAGATTTTCTTCCAATGGATTTACGTTAAACCAACACTAGGAGCTGCTGATTAAAGACTCCCCAACGGCAGTTTCCTGCCCCACCCATATCCCTTTGGGTCTGGCTACTGTTCAGGCAGGCCCAGCTCCACGGAGCCTGAGAGCTTTATCTGGGGGCAGAAAGACCCAGGGAAGTTCCCCTGGGACCAGCTCCATGACCAGTGACTGAAGGGAGTGGCAGACAAATACCAACAGGCCCCTGCCCCTCAGGTAAGGTCTTTCAGAGGTAACTGTTGTGCACTGGTCCCCAGAGGCACTAAGCTCCCTACTCACCCTTGATAATGCACTGGTATGGGCTGCCTCTCCTTCCAGGGCGTCCTGGTCAGAGGTAACTGTTGTGCACTGGTCCCCAGAGGCACTAAGCTCCCTACTCACCCTTGATAATGCACTTGTATGGGCTGCCTCTCCTTCCAGGGCATCCTGGGATCAACTCCCGTGTGCACCTAACCCTTATCTCAGACTCCGTTTCTCAAGGATCAACCGAACCACCACATTTTGGTTAAAGGAATCAAGTGCTACCACCCAAAGAAGGCACATAAGGAAACAGAGGTGATGTGGAAGACAAGAGAAACTGCTTGAGGGCATCCTTGACCATGGTGGCTCAGGTACCCACCCAGCTCAGGGTCATCCAGAGAGGCACTTACTCACAGTAGCAGATATGCATTAATCACATTCACAGAAATGGAGGGTGAAACTGTCACCGAGTTGTGCCACATTATTTTTAAACTTCCATTAACTTTTTTGTATTATCCCCAACATATCCTCTCACATAAGCAGGTTGAATACATCAAGAGAAAACAGAGATTCCAAGGAGGCTAGCTAAGCCTACAGCCAGGAACCAGATAAGGAACCCAAGGACCACAACTAAAAAACTGGTTTTCACTGGAAAGATTCAAGGTGGTGTCCGAAACGCCTTCTCCCAGTGATCTTTGACAAACTTTCCTTCAATAGCATACTAAAAATCATGCCCAGGGATGGAGACCTAACATTAAAATGAGACATGCATCCCTGGCTGGTGTGGTTCAGTGGGTTGAACACCAGCCTGCAAACTGAAAGGCTGCAGGTTTGATTCCCGATCAGGGCACATGCCTGGGTTGCAGGCCAGGTCCCCAGCTGGGGGTGTGGGATCGATGCTTCTCTCACACACTGATGTTTCTCTCCCTCTCTTTCCCCTCTCTAAAAAATAAATAAATAAAATCTAAAATGAGACATGTGCCCTGACTGGTGTGTGGCTTGATGGCTGGGTGTTGTTCTGCAAAGCAAAAGGTTGCTGGTTCAATTCCTCATTGGGGCACATGCCTAAATTGTGGGTTCAATCCCTTCTGGGTGCATGTGGGAGGCAGCTGATCGATATTTCTCTCTCACTCTTTCTCCCTCCCTTCCCCTTTCTCTAAAAGTAAATAAATATTTTTAAAGATAAAATGAGACATGCAATGTATGGCTAGGCATGTTCCAAGCATGTCTGGGAACTGTGCATGCTCCCTTGGACATCTGAGAACCTTGCACCCTTCCCTGGGAATCTCTGCCGAGTCTGCCTAACTACCTCCCAAACCTTTTAAGACTTTCCTAACTAAACAGAATCGAGCGGGAAAGATCCTCAAAAGGATCTTTTGAGCACAACTTGTCCTTCTCAATCCCTTGGCCAAAGAATGAACTTCTTGATCTGCTTTATAAACAGTTTTGTTCTATTGGTGCCAAGCAACACTGAACAGAACCACCACGATTTTAGGTCCCGGACCCACAGGGCTCAGTGACAACAACATATAGCTGGTGCTTTTAATTCAAAATGAGAAAGATAACATCATCCAGGCCAAACCTCTTGCACCCACCTGGTGGCACCTTCTCTCCCTACAGACAAGAGAAGCCCATGATTATCTTGAGGCTACCTGGCGGGCACAGGCTGGCCCAAAAAGACCTACTAAATACCCCTAACAACTGACATATTTGTAAACCGTGGTAGAGCTGAGTCTCAGACTCCTTTTGCACTGTGACGACCTTGGGTTTGGAAGAAACACGTGGGCCGTGGTCCAGGCAGCTGCTCCTTACCCCCCCAGCACTCGAGGCTGGTGGGCTGTATGGGGCTGGCTGGTGCGAATGGGAGAAGTGGGGTCAAGAACAAGCGGGGTGGTCCACTGTGGTGGTCTGAACAATTCATGTGGCAGCTCAGGTACAGAATGTTCTGTGATTCCTCTCCTCCACCTTCTGCTCTGCCACCTTGTCCTATCCACTTGTCCTGGGTATCACAGCGCACCAGAGCAGGGAGCAGGCTGGGTAGAAGGTAGATGCCTAGTTTTAGCTGGCTGCGTGCCTGAACATTTTTGTCCTTCCTCCTTGCGCTCTTGGAAAGACCCATTCAGTGAGGGGTCAACGGGGACAGGCAGCATTAAACTCCTTCTCCAGACCCTGGACAAACTGGTCGTTGAGGAAGAGCAGCTGACCGTGGGGCAGGAAGCGGGCAAGGATGCCCTCAATTCGGTCAGCCCGCAGCAAGAGATTGGAGCCAGGGACTAGCAGTCGGAGGTGGTCGAAGAGGAGGCGTGCCAGCAGCCGGAGTGTGCCCTCAGCCAGCAGCAGGTTCTCGTGGGCATCCAGCACCAGGGCAAAGCCTAGTGAGAGCACACCCAGCCACACCACCGTCCGAGGCTCCTGGAAAGGGTCACCTGCTGCCAGGCGGAAGGCCCCTCGTGGGGCCTCGTGCAGGGGCACTGGCTCATCTGAGGACTGGGGCTGCAGGTCCGTGGGGGGCCTGCCAGACGCCTGCTGCTGTAGCCTGCACATGGACTCCACCTGCCTGGGGAGAGTGGGAGGGTCACCAACTTTTGTCATCTTCATGACCACCCCTGGAGCTGGGGGATGCCATTACCCTCATATCTCAGATGTAGAAACTGAGTCCCAGAAAGACTCAATGACCTGCCAGGGGCCACAGAGAAGGAAATATAAGCTGGAACAGAAACCCAGGCTCCAGCCTCCAGGCCCTGCATCATTTCGGTGTGACCAAGAGAAGGAAGATTTTGAACACAGCTCCTTGGGCTGGAAAAGGGCACCCGGGAAAGCGGGTCCTGACCCACCTGCTTCACAGAGGCCTTCTCAACATAAAGAAAAGCAACCAATGAGAAGCAGTGTAAAAGCCACGTCCAACCTGGGCTGTCCAAACTCTCCACCCTCATCCCATCCTGCAGCCCTCCCCAAATAAAAAAGACAGACCTTTCACTAGTCACCCAGGCTTTTGAAAGAACTCTCTGATCGCTCCTGAACTGCCCTCCAATGTGGGTCATGCACAAGATGTTCTTAAAGGAATCTGTTTGGTTTTCTGTGCCACAAGAGGGTGCAGAGGCCCAGAGAAACAAGTGGAAGGCAGGAGTCTGGCACAGGACTGCCCCAGAGTGTTCATCCCCCATCTAAAATGCACAGGGACCAGGAGATTTTGGCACCTACTAACTGCCTGGGATGGGAAGGTCCAAGGCCAGCTACCACATCTAGAACAGTGTTTCCCAAACCGTACTCTGTGGATCCCAGGCTTTTGGAAGGCTCTGGACATAAAGAGGTTCCATGTACCATCTTCTCTCTCTTACTTAGAGATGTATAAAGCCTACAGGCACGCTAAAGGTCGTGAGAAGTCCTACACTGCAAAGCATGTCTAATCTGTACTGATATTTGCCCGCCTACAGTCAAACCTCAGCTCTACTGCTTTCTAGCCACATAACCTTGCAATGGTAAAGGTCCTTAAACTCTCTGCATTTTACTAATCTATAAGGTAGGGATAATAACTGTACCTACTGTAAATGATTGTTACGAGGATTAAATGAGTTCATATACATGAAATGCTCAGAACATAAATGCTTAGCACGTTGCAGGCTCAGTAAATGCTAACTAAAACAGCAGTAATGGTAATAAAACAGTAATATTATTTTCTTTAACCCTTTTTCACATAACATTTGTGAACAACTGTGACAGACTCTTTGGAAAATGCTACTCTAAAACTTCCTCTCTGATTCTTATTCCTCCTGTTTCTCTGTGCCCCCCAGAAATCCTATCACAATCAAGCATGTGTTCAATGAAGGTGTGGGGCTGGACTGGGCTGTGTGGTTACCTGGCGACGGCCAAAATCTGCTCCTTGCGGAGGAGCCTGTCCCTCTCAGCACCACGTGGTCGTGGGTCATCAGGTGAATTTTCGGCACCAAAGACGCAGGAATAGAGTACTCGGCAAAGGCCCGCGTCCTCAGCCTGTGGAGCCCTCAAGGTGTGGATGAGGAAGGCGTGGACCATGGCTCCAGGATGGGTGCTACAGGGAAGCCAGACACCTCAGTGAGATGAGTGTGAAACCCCAACAGGGGAGGCAACCACAGAAAGGGTCTGATTGACCTAGCAAGGTGAGGAAGCATGTTTAGAGGCAGCTGTGGCTGGTCACTGGTCCTCCCCAGTCACCCGAGGCACACGCCCAGCCCCTGAGTGACAGTCTGCTCAGCATCACCGCTGCCCCTAACAGTCTGGTGGTGAAGAAATCTGACAACCCCAAATTCAGTTCTACAAAACAACTGGCCAGGAACCTTCAAAAGTGTCAAAGTCAGGAGAGCCAAGGTAAGCTGGGGAGCTGCTCCACACTGAAGAAGACTAAAGAGACAAGGCAGCTGAAGGCAACATATCTTCCCGATGGGATCCAAGACCAAGAAAAAGGTAGTTTCAATAAAGGGCACTATTAGGACACCTGGAAGCATTTAAATGTGGACTACAAATTAGATAATAGTTTTGATCGTTATTTCCTAATTTTGAACATTGGGTAACATCCTTCTTTTTAGAAAATACACACTGATATACCTTTAAACGTACAGGTAAAAGGGTATCACATTTGCAACTAAATTATTAAGGGGGATAAGCTAGTTCTTTATTTTTAAAATTCTTCAAATTTTCTATGAGATTATTTCACAATAAAGACTACATAATGACGATGACAACTATGATGATGATGATGATGACGTCATCTGGCTGGCTCAGTAGCCAAGCCGGGGTCAAAAGCAGCGGGTACAGTACACAGTAAGCAGATATCTGCAGTTAAAGGTAAACAGATCGTCAGTTTAAAGTGGTCAAAATGGAAGGTTCGCGAAGGCGCTTTCGGAACCGGGGCCCGTTGACCTACAGCGACCCTCTAGCCACAAGAAGAACGCATCACCGGCCTTCGCCATCGCATCCCGCACCCCCCCGCCAGAGAAATGGTAGAAGACCCTTTACGTCACTGCCTCGCGCAACCCTGCAGCGCAGTGCACTTTGGGGGCTGTAGTTCCTTGCTCCAGCCGGTTAGGCCTAAGCGGCGCAAACCGCCCCGAGTTTAGTATACTGCCCCTTCAGCCCCGGGCCGCTGTCCTCAAGGCGTCGCACTCACCCTTCCTTCTGCTCCCGCAAATTTCTACTAACACGCAGCTTCGCTCCGCAGCTGCGGAAGCAATGGCGGCTGCGTGGCCCCTAGGAGCCTGCGCACACAGGTCAGGGCGCGTGCACGAGCGTGACGCGCTGGGTGGGCGGGGTCCTCACGGCCAGTGCGGTGCTCAGTGCGCCAGGCGGGGGCGTTCCAGGCGTTCACGTTCTGGACACCCGGCGCCAGTGACCTTCCTAATCCGACAAAAGACCCCTTGCTCCGACCTCCGGACATTGCCCACGCCCGTCACTCCTGGACCCGGTACGCGGAGTTCGCGCTGTAAACCCTGGACCAGCCCAGCCCCAGAGACCGGCGACCGCGAGGGGGCGCAGCGACTCGTCCCGTGGACCTTTGGGAAGAAGCTGGCTGGTCGCGTCGTCGCTAGAGGGTGGGGTTCAGTCTCCTTCCGTCCCTCCCTTCGTTGTGCGACTTGCGGGACCTGAACCTACAGGGTGGACTTCTCAAACTGGCCAATACGCGTGGGAATCATTAGGGCGTCTAATAAAATGCACATTCCCGGAAATTTTGACTTTTGGGGGAAATATGCATGTTTACGCGGTTTTGGAAGAGGGATTCTGGGTTGTGGGTTTCTGCAGTGGTTTAATTGTAGGGCTCCGTTTGGAGTAGAGTGTATCAAACTCTGGTCCCAACCCTGTCACCAGCTGCGTGTCCCTGGCAAGTTAGTCACTTCGTTGGGCCCCAGGGAAGCTCATAGGATTTAGGAGGCTGACCAGTTTTTCCTTTAACACTCTCACCTCGAACAAGCTACCTCCTTGTCATCAAAGGCATAGTGAAGAGGATTATATCTCAAACCCGAAAGGTACACAACCAGGTGCCAGCTTCCAGAGCCCTGCCTTGGGGTAAAAACCCCAACGGGGAGGGGGGGGCGGGGGGGGGCTTGGCTCTGAGGTGCTAGGAGCCGTTCAAGGTCTGTCTTGGCACTCAGTGCCTGCCCTGGGTGGGTGTCTCCCTTACCCACACACATACACACCCTTTACCTTTTGGCATGTGAACTGCAGGAGCCTCCCCAGATATGTCCCAGTGTTCTGTTTCTCACTTCTGGCTGTTCCCTCAGCCTAGAAGGCTCTTTGCTCCCCTTTTCTGCTCTGCAAACTGTGCTTAGACAAGAACTTAAGGGAAGCCTTCCTGTCCAAACTGCCCATTAGCCTTCAGGTGTCCCCTCAGCACCCAGGGTCTGCCTGTGGTAGTGGTGTCTATCATGGGGTCCAACCTGGCTATGGCACCCAGCTTCACTCCCCAGGGCCATCACAAAGCAGGCCTGGAGCCAACCCAAACACACTCCTTGATGACTGAAAAACTGAAGGACAGGGCAGGGACCTGGCACCAGGGCCCTCCAAGGGCATGCACTTTGGGCCCCTCTGACAATGGACCTGGGCAAGGGGGTCACTTGCCCAGCGAGGCTAGAGGAGGTGGCCAGAGGCTGGCCAGGGCATGTGGGCATTTGGACCATGGGTACAACACACAAATATATTTGTTGGTGGAGGGGCAGGCCCGGAAAGTGTGGGGCCTCAACCGGAAAGCTGGGGGTGATGTTGGCTCAGTTCCTGGTCCCTGGTCCATATCGCTGTCAGCCAGGACTCATGTCTGCCAGCTGATTACAGCCGTGAGCTGGCAGAGGGCTCTGGTTGCTGGGGCCGCCTGGCATCTGGAATACAATATTCCAGCCTCTATCCACTCCTCAGACAGTGAGTCCAGTCCAAGTCCCAGGCCAGTGGGGGGGCCAGCCTGTGTGAGGTGTATGCAGGAAACAGCAATGAGACGCTGGGCTGAACCACCACACTGAAAGCAGTGGAGGACTCAGACGAGGTGGTGTCCAGTTAAGTGGGGCAGGCTCAGGTACCATTCCTGGCTTTTTCCAGCCCTCAGACAACTTACGCCCCTGAGATCAAAAGCCATGTGCTGAGGACAGTGAGGCAGGAAAGAGCCTGGGCCCCTGAGACACCACAGAGCCTTCTTGCTCAGTGAGGAACACATACTTTGCCGAACTGCTACGTGGGGTTATCGTTACGTGCAGCCTAACTCCTCCCTAAGTGAGGCAGTGTGTGAAGTGGACAGGATGGAGCCTGGCATATAGTAGGCACTTAGTAATATCAATAAATGTTGACAACTGTTAATCCAGAGGCAGAACAGAAAAGCAGAGCTGGAAAGCAGATGGAACCTTCTGGTCTGGTGGCAACTTAAGAAGAAGTAGATGGACAGCTGAACTTCTTGGGGCTTCCTGGGGTTATAAGACCTGCCCTGAAGGCAAAATGGAACAGTCTGAGTGTGTTGGGGGCAATGTGTGTGCATGTTCACGTGTGCAAGGTTTTTATAGTGGTTACCCTAGAGATTGTGGTGGGGCCAGGCCCTCAATATGTACAGATGTGGGTTTGTGGGATATGGATAGGAGGGCGTGTGTGACTGCACAAGAGAGAAATAGACAGACAAGAGAAGGAAGAAAAGTAAAATTAAAGCACAAAAATTTAAAGGAATTTGAAGGAAGAAGATACTGCTGATGGCTGGATTTGAGGCCTGGCCCGCCTGCCTAGATGGGACGGTGTGGGAGGGCACACCTTCCTGTCCTTTTCCATCCCTTCCCTCTGGCTCTGGGTAGAGGTGGCCATAGCCTCCCTCCCCAGTTCTGCACTTCTCGGTGGTCTTCTCAGTTGGGCAGGTCGCCTACAGAGCCTCACATTGGCCCCTTCCTCACTGTCCTCTCCTCTCTCCCCAGGTCAGGGTAAGGCCTGCACCGCAGTGGCAGGCAGCCTGGCGCTCGCCTCTTCTGGTCCCCTTTGGTGCCACCACCAGGGCGCACCTGGTAACTCAATTTGGAAAGTAGGCTCCATTCCCTGCCCACCCAAGCACAGCAGGGTCCTGAATCATTGATGGGCAGCCTGGCTTAAGAAGTTCTGCTGCTTGTCCCAGACATCAGGACCAGCCCCCAGGTCCCGCTTATACACTTCCACAGACAGGGAGCTCACTCCCTCAGAGTAACCCCATTGGTTCTGTTTTAAAAGATTTTATTTATTTATTTTTAGAGAGAGGGGAAGAGAGGAAGAAAGAGAGGGAGAGAAACATCAGTGTGTGGTTGTCTCTCATGCGCCCCCCCCAACCCCGGGGACCCGGCCCGCAACCCAGGCATGTGCCCTGACTGGGAATCAAACCAGCGACCTTTTGGTTTGCAGGCTGGCACGCAGTCCACTGAGCCACACCAGCCAGAGCAGCCCCATTGTTTTTCGACAACTGGAAACCCTTATCAATGATCTCCATAGACCCTGACACTTCAGGCTACACCAATAAGCTACGATCTACTTCTGGACTTGGGAAGAGCAATTAGGTGGAATCTGTCAGCCTCGGGCAGTGGATTTTTTGATTGACTAGATATCTAGCCATTGAAGATTAGAGCAGGAAACGAGGAGGGAGAGAGGATCTGCTTTTTTGAGAATACAGGCCAGCTGAGACTGAGTGGATATGGTTGCCCTAGAATAAATGGGACCAAAAGCAGGCAAGCCTTCTCTTCCATTTCCCTGAGACTCCCAGAGCCAGCTCAGAAATGACACTGCGCTGGGTGGGCAGCCTCCCATGGGCCACCCAGATGACTTCCTTCTCTGTTGCCACCAAAATCCCTATTCACAGCCTGCTGTTACTGGGACTTGTGCAGTAGGTGACCTGCCTCCTACATACAGCAGCTGAGTTTTTCTCATATAACCCATCACCCAGGGGATTTTCCATGTGTGCTCCCAACCCAGGAAGCTCCCTTCCCCCAGCGCTCCCCTCAAGGAGCCCCAGGACCCATGGAAGCAGTCTTGGCTGGGCCCCAGGAGGACTAGTCCATGTGTGATTCGCCCTTTCAAAGGGCCTTGCTTCCTGCAGGGCTGAGAGCCAGGAGGCCCCACGAGGCAGCTCGGGCCCAGCCACGTGAGGCCCCTTCCCCTCCCGCTGCCCCAAGCCCTGCTGACTCAGAGCCTGGCAGCTGCTGTCATCACCCCCTCCTAGGGGTGTGCATACCGTGTGGGCTGGGTGGGGCAGAGGCAACCCCAGCGGCACTGCCTGATACCCACACAAACTCCCGTGGGGGTTGGGTGAGATTGCGTCTTACCTTCTGTCCCATAACCAACTGTCTTCTTTAAACAATAGACTGTGAATAACTTTACATCGACCAACATTCTCTCAAGCCCGACTTTCATGGCTGCAAAACAGCCTCTTCTCCATCATTACACAACTTCCCTCTCCTGATTGTTTCCAGATCCCACATGGCCATGGACCTCCTTGTCTAAACACCCTTCTGCACCAACAGTTTATTGCCTCTGGAAAGTACAGCGCCTGTGTGTTCAGTTCCAGGGATAAAGACTTTTTAGAAATCATAAGTTTTCTAGATGGTCGTGAGCTGTCGTCAGTGGATGGATGCAAGCCAGTGACATACAGCCAATTAACTCCAGAGTCACTTTAACTTTAAAAGAATCTGTTGGGGAAAAATCAAGACTAAGACTAATATTTCAGTATAGGAGAGTCAGAAAATAGGCTGGGTCTGTGATACTCCAGCCCGGGCTACTGCCGTGTCGTGGCATGTAGATTCGGCCTTGACAACACAGCTCTTTGCTATACGTAATGATAAAATTTTCCAGTTAAGAAAGAGAGAGAGAGATTAAAACTTATCAGCCCTGGCCGGGGAGTTTGCTTGGTTGGAGCATCGTCCTGCTACGCCAAGATTGTGGGTTTGATCCCCACTCAGGTCACGTACAAGAATCAATCAATGAATGCAGAAATAAGAAGAACAACAAATTGATGTTTCTCTCTCTCTCTCTCTCTCTCAAATCAATAAATTAGAATTTGTAAAAATTTACTAATTTTGATGAGAATATGGAGCACCAGAACCCTTGGACACTGCTGGTGGGAAATAAGTTGGTACAGAAGCCCTGGAGAACTGTGTGGAAAGCACGAAAACTAAATGTATATAGCGTAACCCAGCAAGTCCACTCCTGGGAATATTCTCACTATTATTTGAAATAGTCCCAAATAATTCATGGAGGGCAGAATGAAAATGTTCTATATGTCAATCACGGTGGAGGTTACACAACTGTGTGTATTTGTCAGAACTCCTACAACCGTACACTCAAAAGGGTGAGTTTTACTGCATATAAATTATACCTTAATTTTTTAATTTAAAACTCAGAAGAGAAAAATAGAATTAATAATTCAATGTAGGAGTATAGAGGGTCTGGCACAAATAATGCCCCTTTTTATTACAAAATCTTTTATGACAAAATCATAAGCATATAATTCTGTAACATAACAATACTACACTCAAGCACACCATATAACATTTTAGGTGAAATGTTTAAATTAAAACTATAAATTACTGCACCCATGTTACTACCCCACCAGCCACACTTAAGCAGGCGCTACTTCTGTCAGAGCCTGTGTCCATATAATGGAATACTACATAGGGATGGACAAGAATAAACTACCGCTAAGGGAAACGTGAATGGATCTCAAAATGATCATGCTGAGTGAAAGAGTAAGGTACAAAAGAACAAGAACTGTATGATTTCGTGTAAATGAAGCTGTAGAACAGGTGAAATTAATTTACTGTGATTGTGGTCAGCTTAGTGGTGACCTCAGAGTTCAGGGAACTGGGCGAGATCATGAGAAGACTTCATGGGACTGGAGACACTCCTGTAACAGGTTTCTGCTCTATGTTTAAGATGTGTGCTCTCGATGAAATGTTGATTATTCAACTTAAAAAGAAAACATTATTTTTTAAAATTGTCATTGCAAGTTACCTGGAGAGCAATTCAGAAGATGCCCAGGCCCCACGCTTGACCACTGACTTGGCCAGGCCTGGCACAGGCCAGATTCCCATTTGCATCCAACTGCACGCAGTCCTTTAACCATGTGAGCTGGCTGCACATGGCTCCTTGCAGACTGGAATTCCTGCCCCACCCTGTCCCAAGCAAAACAACCTTTAAAACTGGCTGGCAGCCCAGGATTTAAACCACTTCCTTGTCTGATCCTCTTCCCTTTATGAACATCCAGAAAGAAAGTTACGGCTTCTTTTGCTGGCGGGATGGGGAATTGGGCCACCTCTGCCTCATCCCCTGAACTTCCCAGGGTCAGAGGGGATCCTGGCCTGAGCGGGGAAGGTGAACCCCCGGCACCCCCGCCCCCAGGCTCAGGCCTGAACCTTCCTCAGGAGAGATGCCAGTACCAGGGCCTTCTCTGGGAAATTTTGTCTCCTGGTTTAACCAAATCCTCCTTCCTGCCCTCCTCCTCTGTTTCGCCTGCGAAATGAACTGAAAACTGACCCGGTGAACTTAGAAGATAATAGATGAAAGCGTCTGGAGCAGAATAAGTGCCCCATGGCTGCAGCTAATACTCTAATGGTGGATTACGATGGGGGACAGACAAGGCTAAGCATGTCGGAACCTGGCACAAGGCCTGGGCATTGTTAGACGCTCAGCGCCCGTTGCTCCCTTCTCCCCATGTGACCTGATCCAGACTGACGGAGTGGGAAGAGGACACTCAGAGCAAAAGCCGGACAGCCCAGCCCCACCCCCCTTGGCTGCCCTGGGACCAAGGCAGGAAGTGGGGAGTGGGAGAGTCCTGGGCAGCTGGAATGCCAGCTCTGCTTCCATCTGCTGCGTGACCTGGGGCAAATGAGTGCCCTCTCTGAGCATACAGTTGCCTCCCTTTTCTGTAAAACCGTCTAGGGGGAGGGAGTCAGGCCACCTAAACACTCAGGGTGGGGCAGGCAGGTCTCAGCATGACAATGCCCACAGCTCAGGTTCTTTCTCAGGGGCCTGAATAGCTTTTTCTGGGGCAAGCCCCCTCACCCTAATAAATGTTGGCCTTCGTGTCAGCTGTCTGCTTGGAGGATAGAGGGGGATTCTGGAGTCTTCAGGGCCCCAGCCTCCCTGAGCAGAGGCCCAGGCCCCGCAAGGAACCCCTGCACACACGCCTGCTTTGTCATTTCGGGGGCTCTGGATCAGGATTAAAAACCAATCCTTTAGGCATAAAACACCTGGGGGTCAAGCAATGGTCCTTTAGACTCAGCCTGGGAGTCCGGAGTCCCTTTTTGTTACTACAAACAGCCTCCATCTTCCCATCTATGAAATGGAGTGAATAATCTACTTCAAAAGGTAGATGAAGTTCCACAGGAAATCATAATGACTCCTGACGAGTGTGCATTCTGTATCAGGAAGCAAGAGTCCCCGCAATCACAAACAGTGCACCTTGGGTATGTATTGCATGCATGTGTACTCTGAGAGGATTTCCTGAGACTGTGTTTGGGCCTGGGACCAGTTCTCCCAGGCTGGCCCTTCCCCATTCTCTGATTTTGAACTCAGTATCTCCTAGGTGGTAGAAGCTTTTCTGGGTCCTGGGGATCTTGACAGGAAGGCTACTTCCCTGACCAGGACGGGAAGGCCTTGAGGAGGAAGTAACAATTGAAATTGAGCCTTCCAGGAGGAATGACAGTTAGGGGCCGCATTTCTGAGGGCCGCACAGCAGACGCAAAGGCAAGGGGCTGTGAAGCGTAAGGTATAGGGCGTTCGCATCAGCCAGAGCTGAGGAATGGGGCTGGGGAAGGTCCGGATTATTCTGCCGGCAGTGGGGAGCTGTGGACAATTCTAGAGAGCAGTCATGGAGTTACTCTTTCCTTCTTGGTTCAGAGTTTAGGAAGGATGAGCCCAGGAGTGCTTGAGTGGCCACATGAGGGTTAGAGGGAGGCTGAATCCAAATTCTTGGCAAGACTTGGGAAGACAGCATGAGGCTGCCTTCGAGGAGTCTTCCAGCCCCGATCTGCTGAACTGCCACTGCCCTATCCCACCATCGCGGTCTGCTGCGGTCTTGCCGAGAGCCCCAAAGGACACAATGCTGGTTGCTCAACTTGTTCAGTGCTTTATTGAACCATGGCCCTAACAGATGAGTCTTCAAGGTCTTCCAGCACAGCCCTTTCCACATCCTGAGATTAAGAAGTCAGAGGTGGCTCCTTCCTTGGTTTAGCTTCTTCCATGACATTTCCTCTTCACAAGCTTTAAACTGTAAAGATTTTGTCCATACAGACAGACACACACACACTTCTGCCACAGCCTGTCATGCTCACTGAAATGATTCACATCAGTGGTTTGTCGGTGCAAGGCATTGTGCATCTATGGCTATCCATCCATTCATCCATCCGTCTGTCCATCCACAACAAGACAGCAGTAAGTTCTGACAAGGCTAGGCCCCAGGGTTCACAACAGTTGGGGCTGGGATTCCAGTGAGGTTAAGGATGCAGGCCTTAGCCCCTGCCCAGGGCGCCCCGAGGATAATAACATCCCTTTCAGAGGCAAGAGACGACAGGCCAAGTGGGTAATGAAGGTTTGAGTTTCCAACCCCAACTGGACCAAGGGAGCCTAATGGGTAACTTCGGGTTGGGGCAGCCCTCCCTTCTTCTCTTGGGGTGACTGCCTAACGTCCTGTGAATGTCCTGAGATGGGCAAAAAAACAATCAGACAAATCAAGCATGCAGATAACACTGAGACAGAAAGAGTAAGAGCTTATGTTTGTGCTGCAGATGTACATAAGGAGGGACAGGAAAGAGGGACAAGAAAGGGGGACACACAGACACACTTAGGAGTGCTGTGAGGGCCAGGGCACAGTGCTGACTCCCAAGGCAGGGAGGAGTGCGGCTCTGGCCCATCTAGGGGGCTGTGGCTTTCCCCCAGCCTCATTCAGACAAACAAAGTCCCTAGAAAAATGGGGGCTTTTCTGGACACAGGAAGACAAAGGGTTAACCCCAACAAGGAAGAAAAAAAGCAAAATGCTCCTGCTGGACACAAAATACTTCCTTCGAGCTGGACTTAACCCAGTTTCACTAAGTCAACAGGCTGGGTTCTTCCAGGGGCTGGGGTGTTGGTAGGGGGTGGCACCAGGATATGGAGTATGGTTGGAGTGAGACAAGGGGATCAGGGCTAGGGGTAGATGAACAGGACACCTTCACTGTTTTTCCCTGGACAGTACCTGGGGCCTCTAGCAGACCCTCAGGCCTACAGGCCCCTGGGTGGCTGGTGCCCAGGCTACCCGAGGCAATGAAGGTACGTGAGTCCGTGGCTGGCCTTTCATTGGTCCTGCAGGCGGCTGCAGAGCTCCCTCCGGCTCCGCTCCCCAGTCCAGCTGCGTGTCTTGAGGCGGAAGGTCTTCAGCTTATCCTTGAAGGCCTCGTGGTTCATGGGTCGATAGTCCTGGGGCTCACAGAAGGTCTAGGGCAGGATGGGAGGGGTCAATCAATATGGGGGAATGGGTAACTTGGGGTGGGG
The DNA here is from genome assembly GCA_004026545.1 of Mormoops blainvillei. NCBI lineage: Eukaryota > Metazoa > Chordata > Mammalia > Chiroptera > Mormoopidae > Mormoops > Mormoops blainvillei. The sequence goes on from PVJD01002270.1 coordinate 147,845, forward strand.
AGCGGGCAGCCCTCACTTCTTCTCTCAGGGTGGCGCCTGGCCAAGCCCTTTCCTTGCAGTCCAACCCTCCCATGGAGGCTGTGGCCACCCCTGCCCAAGGTACCGGGTGCTGTGGGAAGAACTCCTTGTAGCCGCCTTTGAGGATGTACATTTCAGGATAGTGGAGGCTGGGGTACACATTGATGGCCCGATCTCGTTCCCTGATGAAACGGCACCTGGGACCAACAGAGGCGTGTGCATCAGAGCTGGGCATGCAACAAGGTCGACATCAGGGAGCCTGTTCCCTGTGCCCACTCCCTTGAGGGCCTTGGAGAACCACAGGAGGCTCGAGTGCAGGCACTTTTTAATCAGTCTGGCTACTGGGTACAGAAAAGGCTGGGGAGATGGAAGGAAGGAGGAAAATCAAGGGGGTTTCTGTTTCTAGAAGGCAGTTGCAAAATCTTTTTTAGTAATACATGGCCTGGACCTGGAAAGGAGACACAGACAAGAGAAACTGACAAAATTCAGGAGATACATTCCGCAGGCCTGGACAAGACTTGTTGAGGGTGAGAGGTGAGGAAAGGAAAGGACATTTGAACACTAGAAGGGTCATTGCCACTGGGGACTGGGATTTAAGGACACGGCTGAAAGCTTGGAACCAGATTTTGTGGGGATGGTGGTAATGGATGGAGGGTGAGGCCTGATGGAAAGGACAGTAAGAGGGTGACTGGAGGAGGGTGCTACGCACAAGGAAGCAGGGATGAGGTCTGCTCCAGGCGATCAGAAGAGACAGGAGGCCCAGGCCAAGGAGGGGCTGGGCTCGGGGCTCTTGGCCTAGGATGGCTCCAGCACCCACACGTTTGGGCAGAGCCAAGACTCACATGCGGGGTCCGCGCTCAGATGAGAATTCACAGTGGAAAATGAGGATGATTCTCTTGTCCAGGCTACGAGGTGTGATAGGGCTCTGCAGCAGGAAGATCTCGGCGTCCTGTTCCAGGGGCAGGTTCACAGCAGTCTGCCAGAGTAGCTGGAGGTCAGGTCACAGCCCTGGGCCTAGGTGGCAGACTCCTCTCCTATGCAGTTCCCATCTTTCAAATGGGTGACCCCACCTCTTGCTGGGTAGGACCCTTCCCCACAAGAGGGCACCCCCACAGAGGAAGGATAGAACTGATGGGTCTCTAGCACCTCTCTCATCACCCTGTCTCACCTTGATGTGCCCGCCCTCGTACTCATAGGGGTATCTGCAGTCCACAATCACAAACTTCTCCACGATATTGCTGAACTTGCCCGTCAGCAGGGCCACCATCTGCAGGAGGCCAAAGAGGTGGGTCCTAGCAGGTCAGGCTGGCAGGCGGGGGTCGACCCCTAATCCTACCTTACCCTATGCTACCCAGTGCTTGCAGCCTATTCCCAGGGGAGGCTGATCTGCACATACCGTTTCCGGTGAGATGTACTTAAGGTCTTGGTGCCTTCCATCCACGGTCTGCAGGAGGAAGGCCTGAAGGGAAGTGGGCAGAGATTGAGAAAGAGAAGAGGAACAGAGTGAAATGGGTATGATGAGGAGCATGGAAGGAATGGAGTTTCTTTCCCAAGCCCAGAGGCCACACCTGAATTGACCTTCAAATTCAGCTCTGATTTCCACAGCAACCGAGTGGTGCCTCTTGGGTCTGATACCCCAGGAACAACCTTCCAAGGGGAAATGAAGGGGAGCAGAAGCGAGGGACTCCTGCCTCCTGCCCCCAGCTCTGAAAATCCTGGGGGTGGGGCTCGAGGAGGATCAAGCTAGATGTTGGTTTGGAAATGTTTTCCAAGGAGGAGATACCACTGATGCCTGGGCGTGTGTGAGATAGAGGCAGGACACCAAGGAGAGCCAGAGTGAGGAGTCCGGGTGAGAGCAGACGATAGTAAAATGCAAAGGACAAAGCAAAGGGGCCTCTGGGGAGAGAGGGCAGCACTGAAGCAGCTGCCGGGCTCAGGGAACTCGGTCAGTAAGCGGTGGAGCGTGAGAGTCTTGCCAGCTGGTACCTTAGAGTAATCCCCAATCAGTTCGCGGTGGTCACTGTCCAGGATGTTCTCAATCTCGTCATGACACAAGGACTTGGAGCGGAGGACACGGGCCTTCTGTGAGACAGGTGGCGGCCAGGGTCAGCGGGGGAGGCTGTCCCTCCGTGTCGAGACTGGCTGGTACCCCCGCACTTGCCTGCACCCTGGCTGAGAAGGGCACTCACAGGTTCCTCAGCCTCCAGCTGCTCCTCCAGAGGGGTCACACTTCTCCTCCGCTTGTTCTGTATGGGCAGATCCCTGTCCTGGGGCCGCTCCAGCCTCTTGAGGATGGGCCGGATCACGCTGCAGGGCATGGACGGAGAGCGGAAGAGCCGCTGGCACTTGCTGTACATGATGAGGTCCTGCCGAGGGCGGTAGGTTGGGGATCAGAATGCTCAGCTCCTGCTCCCCGCCAATCCCACCTGGAAGGTAAGGCCCCACCCCTCCAAGTTCTCAGGGGGCCACCCCAAAAGCTCACCTGCTCCTCTTCCTTTTCCAAAGTCTTGACCAGTGGGGCGCTAATGAGGCTCTCCATGCCTGGGGGAACTGAATCATCATCCTGAGGCCAAATCAACAAAGGTATATGGTCATACCCATAGGCACAGGCCAAACCCCTCAGGCCACAGTCCTCCAGGGCAGCCTTCTCTGTTCTACCAGCACCTCCACACAGGGCCGCCCCCTCAGAACCAGGAGATGGCAGGGACCCCCCACTGCTGGGGCTTGTACAGAGCCATGAGAAGCATGGCCGTGCAGAAGCGCCTTCTCTCTGCCCTGCCTATCTGCCCCTCGGTGCAGCACCAGCCACCTGCTCTTATCTGATTGGCCAGAGGTCAAGCTGTGACTCAGTGACCCCCAATTCTTCTTCCGACATTGGAATAAGGTCATAGTCTTGCTGCAGGAGCTCAGAGCTCTCCTCTTGGGGAGATTCCAGGGAGGGAGATGCAGGGGGCCTGATGGAGCAGGCTGCTTACCTTTAAGTCATCCTCCAGGATGTCCACAAACCCATCATCTTCATCAGGAGCCCCTTTAGTGGGGGTCAGGGAGAAACGCTGGGCCAGGGGACTCAGTTCCTCTACCTCCATCTTCCGCTCAGGGGTGAGACACTTGTGTGGGTGATGAACAGATGCAGGCTACTCAGCAGTGGGGACCCAAGGCAGTCCCCACCCCTATCCTTCTGAGAAAAGGTTCCCCCACCTCGGGCTCCAGATCGCCCTCCCATCCCCAGGCTGCCTTTGGGGGCACCCGCCCTGCATGTCTGCCCTGCAAGGGTCAGCTCTCCTGATGTACCATCAGGTCGGGGGCCGAGCTGGGCCTCTGGGCAAAGGCTTCTCTGCGGCTGGCCCACTCTGCCAGAGCATGGCTGGGATGTGTGGGCGTCTGTGGTATTTTGAAGACAAATGCATCCTGTGGGCAAGATGGGGGCGGGGAGTGGATGGGCGTCATCAAGTGCCAGAGAACCATCCCAGCACTCCCCGCTTCTCTCCCTGAAGTGTTGCCACTCTGGCCTGCTGGAAGCGCACATTCTCTTTGTCCTCCCCAGAGCTGTGGGCAGCTTGGCCACGTGCCTCGCTCTTCCTCCAGCTGCCAGGTGCTTGGGAGTTGGTGATGTTCCGCAGCACAGGGCTATGGCCCAAAAGCCTCACCTAGGGAGCCAGGAGGGCAGCAGGTACTGAAGGTTCCATTTCTCTGGCACCAGCCCTGGCCCTACCTTCTCCCATCCCTCCCCTGAATCCCTCTGCTCGCCCATCCACCTCCCAAACCCCATCTCCCACAGTCAGACCAGGGACATCTGACGCCAGATGTACCCTCCAGGAGTTGAGCCCCAGACCCCTCCTGCCCTTCCCCGGTCCTGGCCAGTGTGCCTGAGCCTCCTGTCAGGCCTCAGAGGGCACTCACCGGCAAGGACTGGAAGCGTCGGATGGTGAGTTGCTTGCTGCAGAAGGAAACAGGGACATGTCAGGGCTGGAGAGTCCAGGACGGTAATGTAGAGCACACAGGGTGTCCCTCTACCAGAGCCCTGTGCGCCTCCCCCCATGGGAGAGCCTGGGAGAGCACCCACCCCATGCCAACGGTGGGTAGACCACCAGAGCCTGCAAGAGGAAGGCCAAGCACCTACTTTCGAATAAACCGGCTAGCTGCCTGGATGGCCTGTTCAAACCTAGGAGAGAGAAGGGTCCCGATGTAGCTAATTGCCCACTGTAGCCCATCACCTGCCACCAGCACCAAGTCCCCAGTCCACAAGACCTGGGGACAAGGGCTAAGGACAGTGGAAAGGGGAAGCAGGAAGAATGTCAGCCATCTGGTGACCCAGGTATTGGGGAGGGGAAGATGAGAGGCAGTCTGGGATTTTAAAGGCTGCCCTGAATGGAAGAGGGCCCAGAGAATGGCAGTAAATGGGAGACAGCTGGGGTAGGTCAAGGGTGGCTGAGTGTTGCCCAGACAACATTCACGCCAGCTTGCCCACAGGCCTTCCACCTGTATGCAAATCACCTCATGGGGCCATGTGGCCACCAGGAAAGGCATTCATCCATCCCATGATGACAGGCCTTGGCCAACAATATGGGTGTCTCCAGGGCCTGGATGCAAGCAAGGCTAGGCTTCCCTCCCCTTGTGTGGGGCTGGCTCCCTCCAGGACAGGGGCCTGGTTTAGTGTACCCCTGGATCAGCCACACTCTGCCATGCGAGACCTCCTAGTGACAAATGTGTATGTAGGGTCACATCCTCTTCTCCTTCCTATGGAATTTTTCAGGACCCAGCCTCTGTCCCACCCCCTCCTCTCGCCTTAGAGAGACCAGCAGGCAAGGAATTCCAACAGATGTTCCTTTTGAGGCTGGGGCACAAGCTTCTGTAGACAGGCTCCACCCCCCTAGCTATGTTGCCAGAGACCACCTGCCGCACAGGGCTTTGTGCATCTATGCGTACACACACGAGCTTCTTTCTGAGAAAGTGTGTAACCGTCAAAGCAGGTGCAGGGCGGGGGTGGGAGGGCACTGAGGAGTCATATGTCAAGAGGTCGGCCCCAAGGTGTATGTGTGAGGGTGGTTGTGCCCAGCCAACCTAACATCAGAACTGACTGATATCACTGGCTTGGTTTCCAATCTGCACCTGGGCCTTGGGGGTAAAGACAGAACAGCTCTGTGTTGCCACCAAAACCTAACCTTGGTCTCTCCACCCAATTCTCTCCCCACTTCCTGTTTGTGAACAAACCCTGCAGCCCAGCCCAGTCTGATCAAAGGCAGTGGGAGGAAAGACAGTCACTCCCCTAAACCCAAAGCCATAGTGCTCCATCCCAGGCTGGGGATGCCCAGCTGTTCTCACTAATGCTTGGCAGCTGCCCTCCCTGCTGAGGCTCAAACAGCTGGATGGGAACAGCTGTGTTCTGGAAGATACTACTCCTGCCCCACAACCAAGGGGGCAGGATGTGTCCTGAGCAGAGCCCACCAGATCCCTCTCCAGTTCTCCTCACAAAGGGCCTGATAGAGGGGTGGACCAGAGGGTTAAGTGTCACTGAAGCCAGAGATTGCTGATAGGATGACTGAGGGCTGAACCAGCCTGTAGCAACTGTTTCATTTGGCCTACAGTGATAAAAGTTTTGAATTAGTTGTACCACATTTTAAAAGTGTGATATTTCACCAAAAAAACAAAATGTGTATAGGCAAAAAGGAAAACAGGACACATACCAGGTCTATATTCTCATAAGGGCTGGCTGGCATCAAGTATGTGCTGCTCCTAGAGGCCACTGTCCCCGCCACCCTGGCCCTGAGCCTGCTCTCAGCTGCTTCTATGAGGGCAGATCCTTCTCCGAGACAGGGGGCAGATCCCAGAACTTAAGGTCAATTAGTTCCCCCATACAAGGCTCTGGAGGGGTCTGTCCACTCTCTTAGGCTTCCCCACTGAGTTTACGCTAGAGCTGGGATTCCCAAAGGCAGATGCCAACTCCTTAGTAATAGGGGATCCCTCTTCTCTACTCACGTCTGCTCCGCCATCTCAGGGTCCAGGGGGCTGGGAGAATCCATGCAGAGACCTGCGGGGACAGAGTGCTTTGGTTTAAAAGTTAGTGCCATTTTCTGCGCTCTTTACCCCACCACGTTCCAACCCTATTCGAAGGGGGGAAAAAAACCCGAAACCTGTTTCTATTTCAAATCTTGATACATTCAAAAATGAAGAAAAACCCACCCATGGACCCCAAGGGCTTACACTAACCCCTAACTGCCCAGAGCTCCACTTCCCATTTACTATGGAAATGCCTCTACATGGTTTATAAACCAAAACTTTGCTAAGCATTTTTCTTGAACTGATTTAAGATAATTTGTTCTGGAAGAGATAACAGCTTTTTAAAAGGAAAATCGTATAGCTGAGGTGCAAGTGAGATAAAATAACCAGCTTTCAGCCCTAATGTCTCCCAGGTGGGGCTGTGGTTCAGAGGCTTAGGTTTTAAATAGGTGAGATCTCATCTCCTGCACAGGCCCCCGCCCACCATCAGCTCTGCCATTCTGGGTTAGATGTGGTGAGCCCCACCAGAGGCGTGCAGGGGGAGGCTTCTCAGGTCCCCAGGTTGTTGGAAGGATGTTAGTCTGATTGGCAAGGCAATGGGGAGGCTCAGGCAGCCCCCCAAACTCTCCTGGCACCCCTGGGCCTCACCTGCATCAGAAGATTCAGAGGACTCAGACGACAGGGAGGATGCAGACGCTCGCCGCGGGGACAGGGATAGGCATGTGAGCAGGCTGCCTACCTGACTCTTTGGGGTCTCCCTGGGAAGGGAGCAGGGACCCAGGGAAGCAGAAAAGTAAATGCAGGGTTCAAGGGCTGGCTGGCCCATGTTCCCACCAGCCACCCACTTCTGAAGGGCCCATCTGGCTTCTGCACTGCCCCAAGGGAAGTGATGACACGGAAGCCGTCTTCTCAGGCCAAGGCAGGCTCCTTCTACAGAGGCCCTAGGCTGATTGGTTTAAGAAAGATCCTCCTGGGTAGAGGGAGAGGTGAGGCCAAGAGAAAAGGAAGGAGCTGGGCTGGGGATCATCCTGGGGGATGATGGGGCAGCTGAACAGCCCCAGAGGGCCTTAGGCTCCTACCCATCCACAAGCCTTCCTGGAGGAAGGGTCAAGACTTGGGTTTCCATTCCTGGGAGGACAACCCAGCCTGGACCCCGCAGGCTAGCTCAGGGAGCAGGACCAGCGTTTAACCCTTTAACCCCAAGAAAGGACTAAGGGTAGAAGGAGCACGGGCAATGGACATAGGAGAGCTGGACTGCTCTGCCACTCTCAAGTTCCCGCTCCAGGCTCACGATCCTCAGCCTGGGGCAAAATGGTGGCGATTTGGACAGAAATTAGGGAGGCACCATGGTGGAGGCACACTAGGGAAGGAGGAGGAGGGGAAAAAGAGGTCTTTAGAATCTTGTGCTGGCCAAGAGCGGGTCACCTGGAGAGTATGAGCAGCACAGTCGTGGCCTCACCGCCCTTGTCCCCGGTCCCCAAAGCAGGCTCTGACAGGGACGCCTCCCCACTCCGTCTCTCGGATTCGGATCCCGTGCCGGGTTCCCCAGGAGGCCCGGGACCAACACCCTAGTGCGGACCTCTCAACCCACACCCGGCCTCCTTGGGGTGCCCTACCTGCCGAGCCCGGCGAGATCGTGCATGGTCTGGGTGAGGGTGGTGACCGGCGAGGAAGTGGCCGCGCGCTCCGGGGACCCCAGGAGGCCACGAGCTCCAAGCCGAAGGCCCGGAAGGTGGCTCGGACGCTCGGCGCCACCGCGCACGCCTGCCGGACTGAGAGCCGAGCTCGGCGCGGCGGGGTCCGGCTGGGGCAGCTCCATCGTGGCAGGGCCCGCAGAGGCTGGGCGGACAGCCGGGCGCCGTGAGACCCACAGACACCGGGCACAGCCAGCCAGAGCCAGGTGGGGAGCGGGCCCCGGGTGGAGGTGGGGGGAAGGGAGGAAGAGCAACGGGGCCGGTGCGAGGGAGGAGAGGGAAGCGGGGAGGATGGGGTGGGAGGGGGGGTGGAGGGACGGAGGGACCAGCCACTAGTCCGGGAAGCCTCTACCAGCAGCTGCCACCTCTACCTCCTTATATATTCGAAAAATAACAGCGGCCGCGCCGCCGGACGCCACCAATGGAGGCGCGGGTTAGAGGAGGGCGGGACCGAGGGCGGGGCCCGGCTAGTTTAGTCAGCGCCTTTCACCCCGCGAGCCCCGCCCTCGGCTGGACCAGCCCGGCACCGCCCAGATCCAGGCTTTGGGCGAAGCCCGGGAGTTGGGTTTTCTCTCACGCCCCACACCCCGCACCCCACCCCGCCCAAGCCAGGGCCCGAGAATCCTGGCTCCCCAAGGTCCGCTTCTCTGGATGTGGTTTGGGGTTATACACCCCCAGCGGAGAGGGCCCCAGGGGAAACAACAACTCCTAGGGTGGCCTCAAGAAGGACCCCCGCGGTTTAACATCACTCACAAGCACGGGTACGCCCTGTGAGAAGCACCGCTCCAGGAGTTTGCCAAACTCAGTTGCACTATGCGGTGTTCACCGCTTTACAGAAGGGGGCGTTGAGGCGTGGAGAAGTTCATTAATTCGTTCAAGGTCACACGGTTTGGCAAGTGGTGGCGCTGAGATTCTCCCCAGGCACCTCTGCTTGTGCAGCTTCCCTACCCCCGCGACAAGCGGCCTCAAAGCTAATTCCCACCGGGAGCCCCAGCGCAGGAAGGGAACACGCATTGGGGGGCCAGTGGATAAGTGACGGGTGCTTCCGGGGCCCCCAGGTTAGATGTGACACCAAGGGGTCCAGTTTTCCCCGGCTGCACCAGAGGAGGCTCTAATGGTTGGCCCAGCCATTGGGCTTTGGCAGTGAGGACCGAGGAGGGTGTGAGTGACCTCAAAACCCAGTTGTGGAAGTATCTCCTACCCATTGATAGTTTGGCTAATGTGGTTTCAGTAGGCAACGTATTGTTTAATTGGTGTTTCTTTGATGATCTGAGCTGCTGAATTTGTCACTAGATTAAACTGAGCATCTTTTAATTATCTAATCACCTTCCAGAGAGCCGCTTTCCTGAAACGAGGCTGGAAGGCTGGAAGCAAGCAGCTTTTGCATCCCGTCTTCTCAGGGAAGAGCTGGTCTCCGGCTGAGAGGGGCACAGCTGGGGAAGGCAGGGGCCTTGCGTCCCTTCCCATGTAGCTCTGACCATCAGACCATGTCGTCAAAAGGGAGGGCCTGGCGGTGGGGGTTTGGGCTGTCCAAGGGACAGGCGTGTAGAAGGTGTAGAGGGAGGGGATGGGAAGACCCCAGTCTCACCTCAGAGGGATTTCCTGGGTGAGGATCGTGATTTTTCCTTTCTCAACGTTTTGCCAGACCCCTGTGCTGTGCCAGGACCTATGCTGTGTGCTGGGCAGGGAGGCTGAAGTTTGAGGTCACCATCCAGCTCTGGACCTCCAAGGTTCAAGGCTGTGACTGCCCTGGGGGGCTTCCTGCGAAAAGACCAGAAATAAAACAGCCCCGAGGGTGGCATTTTCAAAATCAGCTCAGCAGGGGTTACCCCACAAATGCTTCTATAGGGTGTGCAGAGGTGGTGGTGGTAGGGAGGGAGAGGGCAGTTATATTCCAATCCCTTAATATCCCACAGTCAGAAAGGTCACCTCTGGGCCAGTGAAGAGGAGCCAGGACCATGGAGGGGTCATCTGAGAGCATCCCACACAGCAGCTCTGTGTGTCTTCCTGAATCTCCTTTTGCCAGTTAGGTCATAGATGATGTGTTCGGTTAAAAAAAAATACCTCGTCAATAATAAGCTAAAAAAATTGCAAACTTCATAGTAAGAGGATTGATTCCTCCCATCCAATGACACTTCCGGGCAGAAGGCTCCGTCTTCCCATGGAAAGGAATGGATGACCTGGCACCAGACTGTGGACATCCAGCACTGGGCTCGGGTAAGGGGCCTGGTGTGACCCTGGAGCCTTGCCAGTAGGATGAAAAATTAACACGTCCTTGTAAAAATTCTTCTGCTATTCCAAGCCTGTTCCCAAACAGCATATCTTTTTGTGGGACTAATTTTTCTGCTTTTTTTTTTGTTGTCATGGACTGACATGTACAATGTTTTTTAGAAATTGGTATATGGTACCAAAAATTCAAACAAAGGGGAAAATTCAAAGTGTACAAAAAGGCAGTGAAAATTCAATCTCCCACCCCACACAAACCCTTCAGGACTCCTCCCCAGAGGCAGCCACTATTATAAATTTGTTGCATCATCTATAACAGTCCAAGTCAATAAAAACAACGTGAGACATGAATATCAGCCACATGTGTAATTTAAAATTTTTCAGTAGTCGCATTAAAAAAGTAAAAAGAAACAAAAAATTTTCTGATTTTACTTAACCTAATGTATTCAAAATATCACTTCAACATACTATTATTAACATAAAAATTATTAATAATATATATTTACATACTTTTTTCTAGTACTAAGTCTTCAAAGTCCACTGTACATTTTACATTCACAGCACATCTCAACTTGGACTTGCCACATTTCAAGTGTTTGATAGCCACATATGGGAATGGTAGTTCACTACAATAGTGAACAGGGCCGGTCTATACATTTATAAGCATATATGTGTCTATATTTTTATAAATATACAAATAGTATATGAAACATTATTTTATCCCTTGCTTTCTCTATTTCACTTGAACACAGATCCATATTAGTACCATAATGGTATGTATTTACTGAATTCCATAGTGGTAAACATTTAGGTTATTAGGTTTTGCAATGATGCAGAAAGTAAGCATTGAATGAACTCCTAAAGAGGAACTGCTGGAAGGTATGGGCTTCATTCATTGAAATCTCCTTTTCCCTTTTCTCAATCTCATTTCCTCAAGCTGACTGAGTTACTGAAGATCAGGGACCATGTCATTTACCTCTCCACCCTTGTCCCAGCACTTCAAATTGGGCCCAGCCCCAGGTTGTTGGCCTCTGACACCAATATTCCACTTCTAGAGATTTCTCTTAAGGTTATGGTAAAATTACAAACAGATGTATGTTCACTGAGTCATTTTTAATATCAATGAAACATGGAGCATAAGCTGGGTGTCCTTCAGCATGGGAACAGCCAATGAGGGTGCAATACCTGTGTACAGCCTTTAAAAGGCTGCAGCCTTTAAAGAGAATAGGGACTGGGATGGGGAGGGGGGGAGGGTAGGGATGTCTGGCACCTGCCTGGGGCTGAGTACGTAATTGTTGATTAGTGAATGATTACATATTAGGCTCTTGGAAAATTGTCTTTGAAGAAAGTGTTCCTAGAGTAAAAGAAGTTTGAACCTCACTGATGTACATATTTATTGACTTGAAAATATATCGGCTACGAAGTATTATGCTAAGTGTGACCCTATTAAAAATAATTAAAGGAACCCGGCTGGTGTAGCTCAGTGGATTAAGGGTCACTGGTTGGATTCCCCAGGGCACATGCCTGGGTTGCGGGCCAGGTCCCCAGTAGGGGGCGCGTGAGAGGCAACCACACATTGATGTTTCTCTTCCCCTCTTTCTACCTCCCTTCCCCCCCCCAAAAAAAAATAAAGTCTCTAAAAAAAAAAAAAAAGAAAGAAAGCATATGCTAGGAAGGATTGAGGAGAAATGAGATATTTCTCTTGGGATCCTTGGATGTAGGAACCTTAGGAATGTCCTCAAATGGCTAGACAACCTTTTTCCTGCGAGCCACAGCTGCCCCTCATCAACAGTCCCACTGCGTCTTCTACTTCCAGGTCCAACATTGGTGCCATACAAAGAGATTGATATAGCCACTTCTAGGACAGAAAAAAAGCAACACACATATGATGATGGCATAGACATTCCCAGACACCTGCTCTAACTGCTGCCTGTAGCAGTGCACAGGGCTGGTTTCTACTCCCTCTCAACTGACCATTTCCTGCACCAATTCATCTGGAGCCCCGGGATCCCCCACCTCCCTCCATAGCCCCATCTTTCTACTTCTCCATCTTAGGAAAGTCCAGAGTCCACCTTCTTTTCTCTTGGACGAGGCTGTTCAAGGCTGCCTACCAGGCCTAATAACCATTCTGCTCACCTAATAGCTATTCTTTGTGCCCCTCAGCAAGCTTTCCATTCTCCTCTCATTTTAAAGGACCTGTTGGTACTTGCTTACTGAAGAAAACTTGGAAAAATCAGCAAAGTAGGAGAAAAAAGCCCCCACACAGTCCAATTACCCAAATACACATTTATTATAAACTAGAATGGGTGAGGGGACAGGAGAGACATGTCACAGGGATAAAATCTCCAAAATGTAGCAAGGTCTCCTGAAGATGTGTGAGAAGGAGTCCTCAGCCAGGTGGCCCTACATTCACCTTTGCACAGGGAACATATACTGATTATGAGCCAAGTACTGATCTGGCCTGTATAGGAAAAGTCTGCTACATTTTCTTTGGCATCTTGTGGTTAGATCTTGTGATTTATATCTCGGGGTGGGAAAGAGCTCTCTAAGTAAGACACAAACCCCAGAAGCAATACAGGAAAAACTGATAGATCTTCCTACTTAAAGAATTTAAAACTTCTCATTTCTACCCTGGCTGGTGTGGCTCAGTGGACTGAGCGCCGACCTACAAACCAAAGGGTCGCCAGTTCAATTCCCAGTCAGGGCACAAGCCTGGGTTTCTGGTCAGGTCCCCCGTAGTGGGCAGGTGAGAGGCAACCACACATTGATGTTTCTCTCTCTTTCTCCCTTCCTTCCCCTCTCTAAAAATAAATAAAATCTTTAAAAACACCCCAAAACTTCTCATATCTAAGGCTCACAAGGCTAAGTTAATGAACAAATGGAGAATATATTTGTAATATACTTAACAAAAATTTTATGTTCAGAAGTGAAGAGCTCCTAAAAGTCAACAAAAAGACAAATATAAGGGACCCATGGACAAAGGATATGACTAGAAAATCCACAGGATTCAAATGGCCAATACACACATGAAAAGAGAAAAGCATACTAAACTATCAGTGAGTTACAATTTCTTCCCTTGGCTTCCGGAACACCAGACAGTCTTGGTTTTCCTTTTACCATTTCAGCTGCTCCTCATGAGTTTCCCTTTTTTAAAATAATAGTTATTTATTAAAGTATAGTTGACATACAATAGTATGTTAGTTTCAGGTGCACAGCACAGTGATTTGACATTTATGTACCTTATGATGTAAACACCTAACCATCTGTCACCATACAAAGTTATTATATTATTGGCTACTATCGCTATACTGTATATTACATCCCTGTGACTTACTTATTTTAAACTGGAAGATTGTACCTCTTATTCCCCATCACCCCTTTCACCTCCCCCCACTCCCCTCTGGCAACCATTGTTTTTTCACTTGTTTTTTAGATTTCACATTTCATGTGGTATTGTCTTTGATTTATTTCACTTAGCCTAATACACCCTATGTCTGTCCACGTTTTCTCAAATAATAGCTTTCATTCTTTTTTATGTCTTAGCAATATTCCATTGTATACCATTTTTCTGTATTTCATGGGTTGTTTTTTGAGAGAGGGAGAAAGAAAGGGAGAGGAACATCAATATGTGAGAGATACATAGATTGGTACCAGTTGCCTTCAGGTGCCTCTCACATGCCCGCAACCCAGGAATTGAACCACTGACCTTTCGGTTCACAGGTTCTCAAGCCGGTGCCCAATCCACTGAGCCACACCAGCCAGGGTACTCATGAGTTTCTTGCTAGTCCTTTCTTGAGCCTGTAACCTGGAGAGCCCAGAGAATGCTCCTTGGTTCTCTTTCCTTCTTTGTGCACAGCCACTCACTTGAAGCATCATCCACCTCCAGGCCCTCATTCAGCCTGTCCCCCTGGGGGTCACAGCTTTCCTCTCTGCCTACTCCTCATGTTACTCTAAGAGATTTTTTAAAATCACTGTAATACAGCCTTGGCTGATGTGGTTCGGTTGGTTGGAGTATCTTCCGGTGCATCAAAGGGTCGCCGTTGGAGTCCTGTTTAGGGCACTGCCTGGGCTGCACTTCCAGTCCTGGATTGGGACGCATGGGGTAGGCGGTGGATTGATGTTTCTCAGATCAATGTTTCTCTCTGTCTCTCTAGATGCAATGAAAAAATGTCCTCATTTGAGGGAAAAAATTTTTTTAAATAAAATAAAATCACTATAATACATTCAATGTTTTAAGAATTTCATTTTTATGTGTTTGGTGCAGGAAGAAGAGGTTTCAGAGACTCTTGTGTGTGTATGCCTATGTATTATACATGACATTATTTCTATAGGTACAAACACATACATTATGACGATATGCATGTGACACACCGAGGTGTTAGTGTTTATGAATTGTGGGATTATCATCAAATAGATTTAAAATTGGTGTTGATTATAAAAACAACCTAAATGTGTAATAATAGGCTACCTAAAGTTCGTTCGTTAAAAAGCAAGTTGGCAATATTTACCGATATGGGGAAATTCTCATCACTTGATGCCAGGTAAAACAGCAAGAGATGCCAGATATACGGTCTAAACAGTCGGATGCCAGTTTTATGCAGTAAATTTTTAGAAAGAAAACTGTATGTGCCTAGAGAAAAGACTGGAAGGAAATGTATCAAAATGTTACCTGCGTGTCTCACCAGGTGTTGTGGTGAAAGGTGATTTCTAGTTTCCTGTATTTTTCAGTTTCTGCCAAAAACGTGGCTTACGGTATATTTACCTTAATAAAACACAAAACACAGTTGTTATTCTTTACAAGCAGCAAACCGCTGCCCACTGGCTCAGTGGCCAGGTACCACGCCCCCGCCCCTGGGTCACCGGAAGCCAGAGAGCTGGAAGGTCCAGCAGGCCGCAGCGCCCCCCCGCGGTCCGTCCCGGCGGCGGGGAGGGAGGTGGGCGCGGAGGGCTGGGAGGCGGTGTCGGGCGTCCCCGCGCTTCCCGCGAGATCCCGCTCCGCCCGCTCCGCCCCGCTCCGCCCCGCTCCGCCCCGCTCGCGGCGCTCCCCGCTCCTAGCGCCGCGGCACTTTCTGCCTTCCGTGCCCGCGCCACCCTCCCTCGCCCGCGCTCGCCGCCTGCTGCCCGCCGCCCGGCGCCGCGCCCGCCGGCGCCCCCGAAGGTGTCCCCGGCCCGGCCGGGTCGCCGCCCCGCCCGCTGCCCCGCGAGCCGCTTTGTCTCGGGTGGGGCGCGCGGGAGAGGCCGCCAGGTGCCCCCCGCCGCGGGCCCGGGCCCCCCGCCCCGGGGCGGCGGCGGTGGCGCCGGGCCCCGGGGCGGGGGGCGCGCCGGGATGGGCCCCAAGAGGCGGCAGCTGACGTTCCGGGAGAAGTCGCGGATCATCCAGGAGGTGGAGGAGAACCCGGACCTGCGCAAGGGCGAGATCGCGCGGCGCTTCAACATCCCGCCGTCCACGCTTAGCACAATCCTGAAGAACAAGCGCGCCATCCTGGCGTCGGAGCGCAAGTACGGTGTGGCCTCCACCTGCCGCAAGACCAACAAGCTGTCCCCCTACGACAAGCTGGAGGGGCTACTCATCGCCTGGTTCCAACAGATCCGCGCCGCTGGCCTGCCCGTGAAGGGCATCATTCTCAAGGAGAAGGCTCTGCGGATAGCCGAGGAGCTGGGCATGGACGACTTCACTGCCTCTAACGGCTGGCTGGACCGCTTCCGCCGGCGCCACGGAGTAGTGTCCTGCAGTGGCGTGGCCCGCGCCCGCTCGCGCAGCACTGCTCCCCGGGCCCCAGCAGCGCCCTCCAGCCCACCTGCGGTGCCCTCGGAAGGCAGCGGCGGTGGTTCGACGGGGTGGCGCGCTCGGGAAGAGCAGCCGCCGTCGGTGGCCGAGGGCTACGCCTCCCAGGACGTGTTCAGCGCCACTGAGACCAGTCTGTGGTACGACTTTCTGACCGATCAGGCCGCGGGGCTGTGTGGCAGCGATGGACGGGCGCGCAGGGCCACCCAGCGCCTGAGTGTGTTGCTGTGCGCCAACGCCGACGGCAGCGAGAAGCTGCCCCCGCTGGTGGCGGGCAAGTCAGCCAAGCCCCGTGCAGGCCAAGCCGGCCTGCCCTGCGACTACACCGCCAACTCTAAGGGTGGTGTCACCACCCAGGCCCTGGCCAAGTACCTGAAGGCCCTAGACACCCGCATGGCTTCAGAGTCTCGCCGAGTCCTGCTACTTGCCGGCCGCCTGGCTGCCCAGTCCCTGGATACCTCGGGCCTGCGGCATGTGCAGCTGGCCTTCTTCCCACCGGGCACCGTGCAGCCGCTGGAGCGGGGAGTGGTCCAACAGGTGAAGGGCCACTACCGCCAGGCTATGCTGCTCAAGGCCATGGCAGCGCTAGAGGGACAAGATCGTTCAGCCCTACAGCTGGGTCTCATGGAGGCCCTGCACTTCGTGGCTGCAGCCTGGCAGGCAGTGGAGCCTTCGGACATAGCTGCCTGCTTTCGTGAGGCTGGCTTCGGGGGTGGCCCAAATGCTACCATCACCACTGCCCTCAAGAGCGAGGGGGAGGAAGAGGAGGAGGAGGAAGAAGAGGAGGAGGAAGAGGAAGAGGAGGGAGAAGGGGAGGAGGAAGAGGAGGAGGAAGAAGGGGAGGAAGAGGAGGAAGGGGGGGAAGGAGAGGAGTTAGGGGAGGAAGAGGAGGTGGAAGAGGAGGGTGATGTTGATGACAGTGATGAAGAGGAGGATGAAGAGGAGGAGGAGAGCTCCTCGGAGGGCTTGGAGGCAGAGGACTGGGCCCAGGGGGTAGTGGAGGCCGGTGGCAGCTTTGGAGGCTATGGTGCCCAGGAGGAGGCCCAGTGCCCTACCCTCCATTTCCTGGAAGGTGAGGAGGACTCTGAATCGGACAGTGAGGAAGAGGAGGACGACGATGATGATGATGATGACGACGAAGATGATGAAGACGAGGAGGAGGATAGTGATGAGGTGCCTGTGCCCAGCTTCGGGGAGGCCATGGCTTACTTCGCTATGGTAAAGAGGTATCTGACCTCCTTCCCCATTGATGATCGTGTGCAGAGCCACATTCTCCACTTGGAACACGATCTGGTCCATGTGACCAGGAAGAACCATGCCAGGCAGGCAGGAGTTCGGGGTCTTGGACATCAAAGCTGAGCCATTGGGCCTAGCCATACCCTCGACCCAGATGTGGCAGCACCAGCCCAGGGCAAAGGACTCTTTGGGCAGCTGCTGTGGATGGAGCCAGAGTGGGAAGCCCCAGATCCTTTCGTGCTGTTCACCAGGCCCTGTGAGCAAGCCCGGTCATCCTGGCAGGACCTGGGCTTTCGGGTCAGCCTCACTGCCTGCTTATTGCTTCTTTCTCAGAGTCCTGTTTCCTCCCCATTTGCCCCTGGGCTTGGGGGACCAGGTGGGGAGCTGTCCGGTGCTACCACACCATGCCATCAGTGGACTAGGCCACAGCAGCCTCCAGGGATGGGCCCTGGAAGCTCCCGGCCAGAGAGTGCCTCTCCCCTCTGCCGTCCATACCAGGTTTTGGTGGGGGGGACCCCAAAGCCATTCTGGGAAGGGCTTCAGAGGAAGGTCCAGCCTAGGCCCCTACAAGGCTGGCAGCCCCCCATCCCTGCCCCCAGACCACCTCCAGAAGCACAGTCTAACTCACTGCAGGCTTTTGAGCCTGCTTCTGCCTGCTTTCCCGCCCCCCAATCCCTTTCTCTGGCCCAGCCCATGTTACTTTGGCCCTCGGTTTTCTTTCCAGATTGGAGGTTCCCAGGACACCCTCCAGGAGAGTGAAAATGGGTGTTTCCCTTGTGGGCATCTGCAGGCCCTGTGCCCCTCCTCCTTTTCTGGCAGGGTCCTATCCTGGGCAGGGGGCCTGGGGCTGGGCCCAGAGTCCAGCTGTCCAGCTGCTCCTTTCCCAGTTTGAATTCAATAAATCCGTCCACCCCCTCTTTTGTGAGGGTGAACGTTTTAACAGCCAAGGGTGCATCCTTCATGGTCTGGGCTTGCGTCTGTCTTGGGGACATGTCCTTTCCCGGTTCCCTTTGGTCCTTGCTCTGGTGGGACGTGAAAGCAAGTAGCAAGTGTTGAGAGAGTGGCCACAGCCTAGGCCCTAAGTAGGATGAGGGGTCACCTCGATATCTAAATGCTATCTAGACTCGGGGAGGTAGGGGTCTTCATTGCACCTGCCTGGGGATGGATGGGTTTGAGGAAGCCGAGCCTTGCACCTCTTTGGGGTTAGAGAGAAGCTTGGGGTCCCTTGGCTGGGACAGGAGGGAGGGAGCCAACTGTTGGGCTAAATTAAATTATAGGCACCTGGGAACTCGTCCTGTCGAGGTTCGTTAATGGAGGTCTTTGCAGGAGCGGGGACAGAGAGGCAGACAGAAAGGGATGTTAGGGCAGCTCCTGAGCTACTGGTCGTAGTTTGGAGGGGAGTACATGGCATCCCTTGGTTTACCCTTGGTGCCTTAAGAGGAAGTCCTTCAGGCCTTTCGGTGATCGGCATCTCCAAGCCTAGTGGCTATCACTGGGGACAGTGGCAGGAGAAAGATGATATTGCTGGGAAGAGATTGCACCCCCAAGAGGCCAAAGATGAATTAGCAACTCCATGTGTGGTGCCCTTAAGGGCCACCCCCCCCACCCCCACCCCAGTCCAAAGGTGAAGACAGGCCCCTCACTGATCCTACCCCCTTTCTCCTTTTAGGGCCAGCCCTGCCTTCCTGGCCCTCCTGCACTGAGGCCTTCAAGCCCCAGTGGTTCCAGCCAGGGAAGGGCCCCAAACCGGTTTTCCCACCTTGACTAGGGCTGGCACATCACCCCAGTGGTTCCCTCCTCCCTACCTCCTTATGGTTCCTCTCTCCACCCTGGAATGCTAAGGGGTGGGGGGGGGGGGGTGGTATCCACGTAATCTTTTGTCTCTTGCCTGCCCTGGGTGTGGTCCCTTTTAGAAAGGCAAAGCCACTATGGATGACTTTTTTTAAATTTAGTGATTTGATTTGATTTTTTAAAGATTTTATTTATTTATTTTTAGAGAGAGGGGAAGGGAAGGAGAAAAAGGAAGAAACATTGGTCGGTTGCCTCTCGTCCATGTCTGGGTCAGGGACCAAAACTGCAACCCAGGCACGTGCCCTGACCTAGAATTGAACCTGGCGACATTTCGGTTTTCTGAATAACGCCCAGCCAACTGAGTCACACTGGTCAGGGCTAATTCAGTGATTTTAGTGAAAGAGAAGGGAGAAAGAAAGAAACATTGATTTGTTGTTTCATATATTTATGCATTCGTTGGTTGATTCTGGTATGTGCCCTGACCAGGGATTGAACCCTCAACCTTAATATATTGGGATGACTCTCTCTAACCAACTGCCCAGCCAGGGCCACTATATATGATTTTAAAACAAAGGATGGAGTCACCATTCTGCCCTTGGCTTTCTGCACTCCTGGCACACAGGGATACCTTCTAGGCCATGAAGACTTCAAGACTAAGTGACAGCAAAAAGTAACAGGGATTCCCCTTACCATCATCCCATCACTCCCATCCGTGCCCTGGAGAGGAGACCAGAAAGTCGCGAGGAAGCCCAGCCTACCTCCTGGCCTGCTCTGGAGTAAGTATGTGGGAGCAGTAGCCTTCTCCCCAGCTGCCCCTGGTCAACCCAAGTCTCACTTCAAATAAGGCAAATCCCTTCCATTTGTTTCCTGATTACAAGAACACCCCGTTTGCTGCAACTGAGATCATCTTGTTATCCATAACACCAACTGATGTTAATAGGGCTGTTGTCACATGTCAGGCGCTGTGCTAAGCACTGTAGATGCTCACAAAGCCCCTGCGAGGTAAGTAAAACCACAAGAAAACAGGTACAGAGAGGTCCAGTAATGTGCCTGAAGCTGCGCTGCTAGTGCGGAAGCAAGGGTTGTCCCGAGGATGACCCTAGAAGTGGCTCTTCACTAAGGACCCATCTTCCTAATCCTCCTAAATGTAGCCCTCTTGAAATGGAACTGGTTACTGAAGTCAATTTCTAATCCATGGAGGTGTAAAAGAATAGCTTTTTGGAGGGAAAGGAGGGGTGTGGAAGTGTCTACAGGAGTTCTTACAGTTTTTATACCTATCACCATCTGTACCAGCAGTCCCCATACGAACACAGGTCTGTAAATACCCTTCCCATTCTTCCCATTACTCCATCGGGACAAATAGGTGAGAACTATCCGCATTTCACAAAGGAGCTAATAGGGTTAATGAGTTAAAAGACCTGCCCAAGGCACTGGCCTTGAGCTGTGGTCTCCCTGGGAGTCTGGATTACATATTAAGTGCCCCACAAAACAATGCTGGGAAGCGGGGCGTGGTGATGGGCCTATCAGCACGGAGCTTTGAGGAGGGACCCAGCGAGGACGCACTATCACACAGTCCAGATAGGAGTAGCGGATGTCTTCACTTGGGACTGATCGCTAAAGGATCCAAGTCGGGGATCCCAGACTGGGGATGCTGGTTCAGGGGTTCTGGAGGCCTGGATGGCTTTGTCAGGACCCAGAGTGAGCCAGTGGCTGGTCAGCAGGGGGCGTGGGCGAAAAAGATTTCTTCCTAGGAGGCGGGGAAGACAAGGCCACCTCTGTCGCCTTTTCAAATCTGGGGCCTCAGAAGAGGTAACGGGGCAAACTACAACTCCCAGAAGCATCTGCTCCCCGAAGACAAGGACGGTTGTCATGGTTTCAGAAAACAATATGGCCGCTCGCAGCTGGGAGGGGAGTCTCCGGGTTAGAAGAGCTGAGGCAGGTCTGGGCACCCGCAGCGGTGAGGGAAGAGGTGCTTGAGCGGTCCTGAGTTTGAGGCTGGATTCTGCACAGCTGGAACTTGCCTTTGCCAAGGGCGCCAATGGAGGGCAGCGTGGACGAGGAGGCGCTTCATCAGCTGTACCTGTGGGTAGACAACATCCCTCTGTCCCGGCCAAAGCGAAATCTCTCCCGGGACTTCAGTGACGGAGGTTTGCACCCGTGTGTGTCCCCACGTTCTGTTCTATATGTACATGTGTAAGGGGGTCTTTGTGCAAACATGTCTTTATGCTTGTGTGTAGGGTGGGGGTGTGTGTGTTTGGAGGGAATGCCTGTCTCCTAGGACTTCAGTTGTAGAAATGTGTCCGAGTGTGTGAGTCTATGACTCTTCACCTGGAACATAATGACTAAGATGTGTATCAATGTATGTATCTTTGCATCTTTGTGTGCAGTCACATTGCTATAATCTGTATGTTTGTCTATGGGAGTCTGAGTGTGTGCGTGTGTGTATTCATATGTGTATTGACACATTCTGTCCTGTATGTTTGTAAGGGGGTCTTGTGTGAATATGTGTTGCTTTGTAACTAAGTGTCTGTGTTTCTAAGACTGTCTCCTGGGATTTTAGTGTGTGACTCCGTGTGCTTGTGTGTATTTTGGTGACTGTCTCTTGGAACTCCAGTGATAGAAGGATGTGTATGTGTGTGTCCATCTTTGTGTGTCTGTGTATGTAGTGTGTGTACTATACATATGCCCATGTGTGTCTGGGCATGTGTGTATCCTGTGTGCCTACACAGTCTGTCCTATGTGCCTATCTTTAGAGGGATCTTATCACATGTGTCTGTTCGTGTGAGTCTATGACTTTCTCCTGGGACTTTGGTGTTGCAGTATGTGTATGTACCCATATAAATGCCTAAGGCGGGGCCCCAGAATCTTGAAGGGCTCCCTTGGAGATTCATGCTCTATTAGAACACCAGACTCCACAGTTTTCAAATGCCCTGAGTTAATGGGAGGGGATACAGCCCCTCTGGGGTATGCTGGAGGCTTAGTCTCCAGCATACCACTGATCTCACTTCCTTGACCCCTGCTCCCCGCCCCCTCGCCATTCTCTACCACCCCTCCCTATCATCCTTTCTCTTTCCACATCTCCACCTCTTCTCTGGGCCCCACCACTCTGCCACCCCTGATTCTCCCATATCACCCATTTCTTCTCCCTTCCCCTTCTCCCTTTCCCACCCCCACTCCATCTTCCATGGCTCCTCCTACTCCCACTCCCTCAGTCCTGGTTGCAGAAGTCATCAAGTTTTACTTCCCCAAGATGGTGGAGATGCACAATTATGTCCCTGCCAATTCTCTCCAGCAGAAGCTCAGCAACTGGGGTCACCTGAACAGGTAGTAGACTATCTGGTTGCACTGGCAGGATCTCCAGCCCCACCCTGGGCTCCCAGGAAGGGCTGCTTCAGCCCCTCCACCTCCCATGGTCTCCACAACCAAGGCTGGGAATGTGTTGATAGCAGGGTGGGGAGGTACAACCCGAACAGAATTGCCTGGGAACAAAAATCAAGGGATTCTTCTACTGGGGAGGTGACACGGTAACTCAGGACAACCAAGAACAGGGATCAGGTGTGGTACCCTTCCATTCCCTCAGGGCTGCACACTTAGTACAGTAACTGCTGCACCCCCTTTCTCCTGCCCCCCCCACTCCATTTCCTGAGGATCTAGTCTGCCATGCCTCTGTCTACACCCCAGGAAGGTACTGCACAAGCTGAACTTCTCAGTCCCGGATGATGTGATGCGCAAGATCGCGCAGTGCACTCCAGGCGTGGTGGAGCTGGTGCTCATTCCTCTGAGACAGCGCCTGGAAGCGAGGCAGAGGCGCAGGAAGCAGGGCTCGGGCTCCTTACAGGTGCCACCCTACTCGGGCTTCACCCACTACTCTGAGGGAGCTTCCTAGGTGGCAGAAGGCCCCCACCTTGGTGACAAGTGTGGAAGAGGGTGCCTGCTTAAAGGGAGCCTGACCTGGGGACAGTGGAAGGGACATAGGGCTACTTGGGAATGGGCGAGTATGAGCTCACAGTGGATCCTGGGGGTTCTTTCAGGAGCTGGTTCCCCAGGATGGCACTGGCTACATGGATGTGGGTAAAGTGGCTTTCACTTTTCCTCCCTCCCAGGAGGAACTTTTCTCCTGTCTTTCTTTCCTATGGGGGGAGGTTGGAGGGCAAGACAGGAAAGAAGGACTCCAAAAGGATTACTCCATCACTTACCTCTTCTCAGGTTTGTCCCAGAAGGCCCAAGGGGAAGGTGCCTCAGATCCCCAGGGAGGGGGGCAGCTCAGGTAAGGAAGCTGGGAGTTCCTGACCTTACCAGGCCAGGTGATCTCCCTGCAGAGGGCTGGGATGCTTCTGGGAAGGTAGGGAAGGCAGGAACAGGGAAGGCGGAGGGGAGACGTCCTGACCAAGGGGCACTGGAGGGGTGCGGGTGGAGCCCAGGGTCCAGGCCTCTGCTAAGCTGCTTTCCACCCCAGGGCGGGACGGCCGCCAGTGCCCCAGCCTCTGGGGCATAGCCAGGTGCTGCGTGGCGACCCAGGCTTCGTCCTTCAGATTGCTGAAAAGGAGCAAGAGTTATTGGCCTCACAGGAGACGGTGCAAGTAAGAGCACTGGGAAGGTGTGGGGGCTGCAGGGGCAGGGACAGAGGACAGCCGGTCCCTGGGCTTGACCTGTGTTCTGTGTGGCCCAGGTCCTCCAGATGAAGGTGAGGCGCTTAGAGCACCTGCTCCAGCTCAAGAATGTGCGCATCGATGACCTCTCCCGGCGGCTCCAACAGGCAGAACGTAAGCAGCGGTGAGCAGTGCGGATGCCCCAGCAGCCCCCAGAGCCCTGACACCACAGATCAACGCACCCACAGACTGACAGACAAATGGTTGGGAGGGGCCAGCAGCTCCAATGAGTCTCCCGGGGCGTAAGGCCACCCCTCCCTTGGGGCGAGGGTGAGTGTGGGGAGGGGTCAGTGGGACAGGGTTCCTCCCTGCAAAGCCTGGGACTAAGCCACCTCTTTCACTATATCTGGGTCCGGAGAATAGGCTGCTTTCCAGAACCCAGAAACCATGTGTGGAGACTTGGTGTGCACCTCAAGCAGTGTCCAATGCAGGGGACTCCCTGTGGAGGTCCCTGTGTTGGGCCTTAGGGGATGGTCCCCTGGCTCGGTCCACACCCCTAGAACCAGGTCCCCACCCAGCTGTGAGGAGAGTGGTGTTTCTATTCAGGCTAGCTCCTTGTTCCTTGGGCCATGGGGGCAGAAGCCCAGGGCAGCTGAGGGAGTTCCTTGTCCCTCTTGGGACCCATCTTGAGGCTGGAGGAGCACAGGTACTGGAGAAGAAGGGGTGAGAGTGGGCTCAGCCAGGTGTGGGGAAGACATTGGCTGTGCCTGTGCCAATCACCTTCCCCTCCCGTGAGGTAGGCTTAAGAATACTTGGGGTATATGGGACAGGGCTGCCCCCAGCAAAGGCGTTGTCCTCTTTTTCCTGCGCCTGTCTTCTGTCTCTGCCTGCATCCTTGTGGGCAGCGAGGTATTGCCCCCTTTGCGGCCCCTTCCACCCCTTGAGTGAAATAGCCTCTTGGGCCCAGAGTGGGTCTTACCCTGTGGGCAGCTGGGCCCCAGGTGGCCACTGCTTGGTAGGTTGATATCACAGAGGGCAGATCTGCCCTAGGAGAGCCTGGCTTCTAACTCTGGCCTTATTAGATTGACCCTCAGCCCCTCCTCCCAGTGTCCTCCCACTCTGTCCAAATCCAGACTTCAGATGCCCCCCAAATGTAGCCACATGCTCATCCTCAAATTTGCTCATGGACTGACCCCTAAATGTGTCCTCTTGTGTGACTCTCAACCCTGATCAAGACGCCATGGCCTTGGTGTGACCCTAACGCTGGTCAATAACATTGAACATTTGTAAATCCTGAGCGCCCCACAATTCTGGTCCTAGGCATATACTTAGCATATACCCAGGAGAAACTTAAGCTCTGTGTTTTGTGTTCTGGGATCTATGTATAGCAATATGCATAGCAACACATTTTGTGATAGCAAAAGAGCTGAAAAGAACTTGTATTTGTTATCTATTACCGTGTAACAAACCACCACAAACTTCATGGCTTAAAACAGCACTCATTTATCATTGTATATATTTTGTGGCTCAAGAGTCCAGGCATGGCTTAGCTGAGTCCTCTGCTTCAGGGATTCTCACAAAGTTGCAATCAAATTGTTGGCCAGAGCTGTGGCCTCATCTGAAGATTCTACTGCGGAGGGACTCACTTCTAAGTTCACTTTGGCTGTTCACAGAGTTCAGTTTCTTGTGGACGGTTGGACTGAAATCTTCAGTTTGTTTCTGGTTGTTGGCTGGGGCTGCCCTCATTTCCTTGCCATCCAGCAAGGGAGACAGTTAGAGTCTGCTAACAAGATGGAGGTTTCAGTTTTCTATAATGCAATTACAGGAGTGACATACATCACAACCATCATATCCTATTTATTTGAAATATGTCACTAGGTCCAGCCCACATTTGAGGAGAGAGGAACACTTAGATTTGAATACCAGGAGGCAGAGATCACTGGGATCCATTTTAGAAGCTGGCTTCAAGGAGGAAAAAGCAATGAAGGATACAGTCTAGGATAGTGGTTACTTCTGAGAGAAAGCAGAGGGCAGAGATGCAGGAAGCACATGCATAATTATGTTATTTGTCATGTTTTAGTTCTTGGGGCAGGTGGTGGGTTTACAGCTGTTCGTAAGTGGGTTGTTCATGGACAAGTAGGGAGAGAGTGTCATAAACCAAGGATTATGTGGAATTCAATTCTGTTTGCCCGAGTTCCTAAAATAATAAAATAAAAATTGATGGCTACTCCTGACCTTGGTCTGTGCTCCCCTCCTGCCCTCAGCCTGGTCTTAGGTTACCACTGGCTTCAGCCTGGCCCTCTGCCTTCCCCCGATGAACCACAGCCCTGCACACATATTGACGCCAGCTGTAGCACTGCTCTCTCTCCATAGTCTGCACTGGCTCTCCAGAGTTCAGTTCTCTGAACTTTCATCCCTGGACCATACCTGTAGACTCCTGTGTGTGGCGCTGGTAGGAATGGTTTGTGGAGGGGCCTGAGGGTCAGGATGTGGGATAGGGCATGGTTCTGCCTGACAGTAGCACAATGGGCCCAGAATGCGGGTTCGGTGATTGGGGCCACCCCCTTCAGAGCCTGCTGACCTCCTCCATAGCAGAGGCTGGGCCAGGTCCTGGCGTTTCCTCCTCCTTGAGTCCCCCCCACCCTATCCTACTATCTAAATATGCCTGACTGTCTCTCAACCCACAGTTATATCTCAAAACCCTGCATATCAAACCCCCAAAGCAATAGAGAATTTTATTGAATGTTTCCTGGGAATAAATATGAAGGTGGATTATATCACACATTAGAAGTCTGTAACTCTTCTTTAAACATCTCTCTTGTTCTCCAAACTTCCCTTCTGACAGCCACTGCCATATTTCTCCCATTCTGGTCCTCACTCCCCTCTCCCCTTTCAAAACCACACTAAATTGAATTTCTGGTTCAGTCATTCATTCATCCCTCAAATGTTTATTGAGTGTCTACTATGTACTAAATACCAGGAACAAAAAGAAGAGTATAAAGCACAATTTGTGTCTCCCACCCCCTCTGCCCCCACCGTTTTCACAATCCTAGAAGGGGAGAAGGCATGTAAAAAAGGTATTTAAATGTTTTTGTTACTTAATATTTTGAATAGATAAAACACATCACTAGAAAAACATATAGTGAAAACTCCCCTTGGCCCCCCTCCCACCTCCAATAGGAACCTTTTTCTTTAGTTTTTGCATATTATTCCAGAGTGTCTTTATGTGAATACAAGCATATATGCACATCTATTATTTTCTTCACCCCACCATTTTTTAACATAAAGGGGAAGCAGACTACCCACTCTGTTGTGTATCTTGGTTTTCCACTCAACAAGATCTCTTGTAGGTATGTGATGGTCGGTGTTACATGCCAACTTGACTGGGTCACAGGGTGCCAAGATATTTGGTCAAGCACCATTCTGGGTGTTGCCGTGAGGGTGTTTTTGGATGCAATTAACATTTAAACGGGTAGACTGAAAGCAGATTGTTCTTGCTGATGTGAGTGGGCCTCTTCCAGTCCGTTGAGGGCCCGAATAAAAAAGCCGTCTCTTCCTTGAGTAAGAGAAAATTCCTCCTGCCTGACAGACTTTAAATTGGGACATCGGCTTTGTTTTCTGCCTTTGGACTCCAACTGAAGCATGGATTCTTCCTGGGTCTGGAGCTTGCCAGCCTTTGGACTGGAACTTAACCATCGATCCCTCTGGGTCTCCAGCTTGCTGACTCGCCCGTCAGATCTTGCGACCTGCCAGCCTCCGTGACTGCATGTGCTAATTCCTCTATCTCTGTCTCCCACTGGCTCTGTTCCTCTGGAAAATCTTGACTAATGAAAGATTTTTCCACATCAGTACATTGAAAATTTCCTCTGCTTTTAAAGCTCTATTGTCTGTATCAAATAAAATTCTGTTGCCTGTATCAGATTTAATCTGTCCTCTGTTTATGGACATCTGATTTTTTAAAAAAGATCTTATTTATTTATTTTTAGAGATGGGAAGAGAAGGAGAAAGACAGGGAGAGAAACATCGATGTGAAAGAGAAACATCGGTTGCCTCTTGCAAGTGCCCCAACGAGGGAAGGAACCTGCAACCCAGGCATGTGCCCTGAGTGGGAGCCAAACCAGCAACTTTTCACTTTGCCAGATGACGCCCAACTGACTGAGCCACACCAGTCACGGCTGATTTATTTTTACTCTTTTATTATTAATAATATAACAATGAATAACCTCATACATTCATAATTTAGTATTGTGTACAAGTATATCTACATGATCAATTCCAGAACTGGGATCGTTAGTGTCAATGTAAGAAACGTTCAAACCTGTAGAGAATTTTTATTAGTTTATTTGAGCCAAACTGAGGACAAGCGCTGAGAAGCAAAAACTCAAGGAGTTGAAAAAATGCTCCAGAAAATGGCAGCTTTGCACCTTATTTTATACATTACAATCATGAAATCCATTGGTGATAAGATTATGGAGGCTGGAGGAAGCAAAGTGGGGTAGGGGTGGTCAGAGTGGGGCGGCTGAGGGTGGGAGCGAGGAGATGTAAAACCTCTAGGACTGGACAAAAATTAAAATGATAGATTCATACTTCTTTTACACTACTAGGTACAGGATAGTTAACAGTCAACGATTAACATGATAGCAATAACAATGAGGGGATATGTGTTCTCTCTGGTGTCATGGTTGTGCTTAGAGGGGTCTAGAAAAAGGGAAGTTACTTTGGTATTCCAAAGGTATGTTATCTTAGATGCAAAAAGACAATATGAAGGCTCAAGTAAGATAAAGATTGTGTTTTTATCAGTGAAGATTCTGGCCTAGGACGTGACTGCCCTCCAGGACCTGCTTTTAGTTAGAAAGTTCTAATTTCAGACCATCCTATGTGGCTACTTTAGGTGTCTGAGTAAGGCTGCCATGCAGGTCCCCCCTAAGCTTATCAGGTTTAGTATGTGGCCCCTTTTAGACCACATTATGTCAAAGAATACATGCATTTGTAATCGTGATAGGTATTGTGAAATTGTCCTCCATAAGGGCATGGTTGAGAGCAGAGGCTGAAGATTGGTGGCCCATTGCCCTGTTTTGGTTTCTGGAGTTCTGTTTTTACAAGTAATTGCTAATTTTAATTTTTTTAATTAAAAATTTTTAAAAAATTTATTTTTAGAGAAAGGGGAAGGGAGGGAGAAAGGGAGAGAAACATCGATGTGAGAACATTGATAGGTTGCCTCTTGCACACCCTCACCTGGGGACCTGGCCTGCAATCCAGCCATGTGCCCTGACCAGGAATTGAACCTGTTAACTTTTGGTTCGTGGGGTGAAGCCCCACCCAACGAGCCACACCAGTCAGGCCTAATTGCTAATTTTTATATTGATGAGGGTGTGAAACAACTGGAACTCAGTCTGCTGATGGGGTTGTGAGTACAATCATTTCAGAAAATTGGTAGTTTCATATGAAATTAAACATTTACCTTTGCTTATTGCATCAGTTCAATCAGAGAACCAGAAAGGATTTATTACAGGAATTTGCTTTTGGGTAACTGTTGAGTAGGCTCTGTAAAGCTGTTGTTTTGCATCTGATGCTGGAACTTAAAGTTCACAGGTCAGGAAGTTGGGAAGGGAAGATGGATATAAGGTGGGGAAGAGGAAAAACCAATTGGAATCCATGAGCACAAGCTAGAACCCTAGAGGACAAACTGGAACTCATTAGTTCCACTGCCTCCAAACTTGGTGATGTGGGTGTCATGCCAGAGAAACTTGTGCTCTTTCCTACCTAGCCCAGGAGTCGGAGAGGCTGAAGGAGGTTCCAGGGCAAGGAGGAGCAGTTGCAGGCCTGTGTGCTACCCCATGTCAATTAGGTGAGCCAGCAGATCAGCAACGAAGTGCATGGGCTACTAAGCTCCTGCCTAGAACTTGCAAGTGTAAAAACCATTATGGCTATTGCTTTCCTTCTACACTCCAAATCTTATGCAGCAATGTCTGTTGTGGCCCACCCTAATTGGAAACATGTGGAAAAGAATTCTGGGAAATGTAGTTCACCCTAAGTTGGCACATTATAAAGTCACCACAGCTATGTTCCAGCAATTCCATTCCTCAATATATACTCAAGAGAAATGCATCCATATGTTTACCAAGACATGTGCTAGAATATAAAATAAAATTTACAGTCCCCCCTTTTCCATAGGGGTTATGTCTTAAGCTCCCCAGTGGAAGCCTCAAACCTTGGATAGTCCTGAACTCTATACATACTGTTTTTGCCTATGATAAAAGTTTTCCTATTATAAAAGCTATGATAATGTTTAATTTATAAATTAGGCATGGTAACAGATGAACAACAACTAGAAATAAAACAGAACAATTATAATATACTGTAATAAAAGTTATGTTAATATGGCCTCTCTGATAACCAATCTCGTAACAGAGACGGCTACTATGTGACTAATGGGTGGGGAGCATATATAGCGTGAATTCATATAATGGACAGGATGGAGCAGGAGAGCCAAGGCTTCTTCATGCTACTCAGAATGGTGCACAATTTAAAACTTATGAGTAGTTTATTTTTGGAATTTTCCATTTAATATTTTGGGACCGTGGTTGATGGCAGGTAACTGAAACCATGTAATGAGAAATCACAGATAAGGGAGGCAGTCTGCAGTTAACAGTTAGTCTCTGTGTTTGAAAGAGACAAGGGTGGTTTTGAGAAGTTGCGTACAAAGATGCAACTAAAAAAGGCAGGTGAATTTTGCCTATGAGAGGAGAGTAGCAAGGGCATTCCAGGTGGGAAGGTAGCATGAAATCAAATTTCTGCACAGACCCAGAGGTAAAATTAATGTGAAAAAATAGGGATTGGTGGGGACTAAGGCAAACTGATGTGCCAGCCTTTGTGCCAGGCTGGAATGCGAGTTCATGTCCGATTTTTTTCTGATATTTCAAAAGAGGGAGAGGAGGAAAAGAAGAATTATAATTTTTAAAGGCCCATGTGATGGCTCTGGCCAGGCAGCTCAGTTGGTTAGAGCATTGTCTGGATATGCCAAAGTTGGTGAGTTCGACCCCTGGTCAGGGTACATACAAGAATCAGCCAATGGATGCATAAATAAGTGGAACAACAAATTGATGCTCTGCCGCCCCCCCAAATAATTTTTTTTTTAAAGCCCATGTGGGCTAAACAAAATACAACTGCAGCCTGCTTTGAGCCTTCTGTCTGCTAACTTTAGACCTTGTAGAATAGACAGGAGAATACAATTGGAGGAGGAACTATAGAGTGTAGGGAGAGGTGGGGTTGGGTAGTGAGAAAGCATCTGGCAGGAGCTGGTGGGTTGGGATCAGAATGCGGAAATCTCTCACTGCCACTGCTAGAGAACAGCATCTCAAACACCAGAGTGTCCACGAATCGCCCAAAATACTGCTAGAAAGTTTGTGAGGCTCTTGTGGAAAGAGACGCAGGGCAAGGAGTGCTTTGTAGCAGGAGAAGACTCCATGCTACACCAACAGTTCAGGAAGATTAGTCTGTCAACAGTGTGGGATCCTTGGGGGCTCCCCAAAGGCAGAAACCACGGTCCTTCTGAAAGGTAGTGGCCCTCAGCCGCTCTGGCCATCGCTACTCTAGTTACGTTGGAAGGAAGGAGCTACAAGCTCTGGAGAGCTCCCTGTGGGCACTTCAGGGACTCTGTCCCGGCCAGCCGAAGTGGGCGTGTGTGTGAGGGGGCGTTCAAGGCTTCGCAGGCAGAGCAGCGGCTAGAACCGCTTAAGACCCTACGGCCACGCCTCTCGCTCCTCTCGCTCCTCCCGCTCTGTGCCGGCGCCCACTTCCCACCCTGGGGCGCTGAGCTAGGCGCATCCTGCTGCCATGACGACCGCCTCCATGGAGACCCGGCAGAGCCTGCGGTCCCCGCGGACGCCTGCACAGGTTCTCCCAACCCCCAGCCTGCGTGCCTTCTTTGTTTTGATGCTTATATCGGCAAGAAGGGCTCCCAGGACGCGTGTCAGGTCCGCGCCGAAGCGCTTCCTCTGAGGCACGGGGATGGGGTGTACGGAGAAGAGGCCGAAACCCGGGAGTACCAGAGCGGTTCCTGAACGGGACCTAGCGAGGCGCGAATCGATTGCGCAAACGGGCTCGGAAGCTACTTTCGTGTGCCCCATCTAGCCCTGAGCCCCGCCTTACGACCTCTCGAGGAGTCAGAGCCTAGGGGAGGCCCCTTCCAAGTTGAGGAAGAGGCGGGAGGTGCAAACTCCACTGCTGAAGGTGGGACGCGGGCGGGGCCTACTACAAGCAGTCTTCCTTTCCTCTCTCCCTTCTGTCCGACGCTGGCCCCAGGATAAGTCTAGCGGTCTTGCTGCCTACATCGCGATAACTCCCCGGGGCCTGAGTTAAGTGAGGATTCACACTGCGCAGCCGCAAGGCCCCCGGCACGTGACGCAGTGGCGTAAAGCCTATTGGCGGTTCTCTGACGCCCGCTTATTGGTCCAAAGCATCCTCGCCCCACCCCCTCAGTCGACCAATGGGCGGAGGCGGGGGCGTGCCCGTAAGGCTGGAGGCTGCAGCGCCGGAATCCCTCCTCGTGCTCAGCGTTGAGCCCCCCACTGCCGCCGCGACCGCCGCCGCCCCTGCTGCGGTCGTTCGGGCCCGGTTCCCGGTTGCGTCCCGCACGGTGAGACTGCTCCTCCTTCCTCCGCCTCCCGGTTCCTCCCTGCTCACGGGGATTCCTTCCTGGCGGAACCTCCGTCCTAAGTAGTTGGTGGATGAGACCCCATCCGCCTGGGGCGTTGGGCGGGGTGGGGAGCCTCTCCTCTGTCGGGGCCGGACCCAGGAGGGCTGCCTGGCATCTGAGTTGGGGAGCTGTCCGGCCCTGGGGATGCGAGTGACCATCAGCTGGTGTAGCTGGGGTATTTTCCACGGGGCGCTGTCGGGGGCATGTGTGACATTGTGAGGGTGGGGGCGTAATGGGGTCAGCGCCATCAGCATCCCCCCCACAGCTATTGCCACCGCCTCACTGTGTGACCTTGGACAGGTAGCCTCTCTGAGCCTCGAATGCTTCGGCACCCTCAGGGAGGAGGGTAGTGATGTCGGGGAGTGCGGGCTCCGGAGACTGCGTCAACAGAGGGCAGGGTGGGGAGGGCACAGTATTATCTTTGAGGAACGGAGCGGCCACCTCGCAGCCTGGGAGGGGTGTGATTGGGGGCGTCCTCTAGCCTCGTCTGTCCTCGGAGAGGATGAGAAGGGGATGGGGGATGGGGGCGCCACACCCACGGGGATGGAGGCAGGGGAGGATACAGGGTCCTACACCGGACCGTAGTGCATCAGGGGACTTGGCCATCACCTTCCTGTTGTCACGCTGCAGGAGGGATTCGATTTAGGTTCTGGACCAACGTTCCTGTTAGTGAGCAGGGGCCCTGCTGGACTGAGAAAGGAGGCATTGGGTTGCCTTTCCTCTTGAATCTTGGCATGAGGAAGTGGGAGTAGGGCCGTTCTCTGCCCAGGGAACTGAAGAAAGTCAGGGGCGTTGACAAACCCAATACTGCCTGGCCTTTACCTTTTTGGACCGCCAGGGTGGGACAGGCAGTCTGGAGGCTAGAGGGAATTTAAGCACCTTCTGTCTGATGGTTTGGGGAGGGGTTATGTGAGGAGGGGATACTGATCAGAGGAGTGCAGCCCTTCTTGGGGAGCCAGGAGGGTGTGGCATGGTGGGGGTTTCCCTTTCTCAGTTTCCCTTTCTCAGTTCACCACTGCTCCACCCATTTGTGAGAGAGAAAATACTTGCACTTATCCTTGCACCTTTGGCCTGCCGGAGAGAGGAGGACATGGAGTCACATCCAGATTAAGTTGATGTAAAACTGCCACAGCCACACCTGACTTCCAGTCTTGCCTTTCCAGGCATTGGTTTAGGTATGTGGGCCCCCTGCTTTGTGTCCAGTCTTTTGTCAGGTTCTGGAGTTAGCAGGTCATTGTGACCTCAAAGCGTACTCTTTTTACAAGATTGAGCTTTAATGAGAGGCTAGACAGTGCTTCTGATGGACTAAGTGCTTAAGCCACGTCTGAGCCCTGGGTTGGGGGTGAGGGGAGGGGGAAGGTTGTGGAGGTCCTGGCTTAGAAAGTCCCTGAACAGGTTGAGAATGGAGATTAGGGAATGAATGACAAATCAGGCCCCAAGAGATTGGTGACTTTTCCCAAGCTACAAAGCAGAGGGCAAGCTGTGGCTGACCCTGCCCTGTGGTGTCTGAGACTTGGGGGCTGCCTCAGGGGCAGAGGTGGGAAGGGGGTACAGCTGTGGGGTGGAGGAAGGGCAAGAAGGTGGCTGGCTCTGGAGCTCCACCTGCCACGTACAGACTGTCTTTGGCCCTCCTTCCTGTCCAGAGCCTTGGACCCTAGTGTGGAACAGCCGGGAACAGCAGCTAGCATCCTGCGGGGAGTCTAGGGGGCTGAGAACTCTGGGTTTCTGTGTAACTGTCCCTCTGTCCATCTGTCTGCTCACTTGTCATGTCCCTGGGCGTGCTCTTCATGCCAGAGGCTCTACTGGGCCTGGCCAAGCCCTGCCCCGGGTAAGGTAACCTTGAAGCAGCCATCCTCTCTAAAGCTGAGAGGGACCTGAGCTGGCAGCACTCTGTGCCCTGGAGAGAAGCTTTCCCCAATTTACCTGAGAGCGACTGAGCGCCTAAGAAGCCCCCAAGGCCCTTGTTCTAGCTTTCCAGCCCTCCCTGTCCTGTGACTTGGCCCTGGTATTACCTCCGACCTGCCGACAGCCCATATAAGAGGGAGGTGTCAATTTTTTTTTTCTGGGGTGGGGGCATTTCCCAAGGTGTACGTTCTTCACATCTGCCTTGTGATTCCCTCCGGTGTGGGGGACAGCAGGCTCCCAGCAGTCTGTTCTGTCAACCCCCAGGGACAGGTCTGGCCTGGGAGTGGGGAATGGAGAAGGCAGGAAGAGGTGGGAAAGGGGAGGGAGGCCCCTCAGCCCTTGAGCTGTATTCTGAGAAGGCTGAAGTCCCAGGGGGGTGGGGGCGGGCCATTCCTGGCTGCTCCAGTATTGCCTGAAGTGCCTGTGCTGCCCTGAAATTGCCAGTCGCTTCAGAAACCAGGCCTTTGGGGGTTTGCTTTTGCAAAGATGGGGGCGGAGTGGGGAGCGTTGTTAGAGCTTCAGACACCGGCAGCACCAAACCCTCTGAGGAAGCGGCCACTGCTTTTTCCTGTGTCACAGATGAGGAAACTGAGGCACAGAGACAGGAAGTAACTTGCCCGTGGAGCCCGAATGTGAACCAGGACTGCAGGACTCTGGGAGGCTGTGAGGCTTGGGTCACACTTAGGACTTGGCTGGCACAGGAAGGGGCTTGGAGGTTCCCTGTGGACACAGCTGCAGGAGGAGAGGGCTCAACAGCCTCTCCTGCTTCTGATGAGGAATTGTGTAGATAAGCGCCTGGCTTCCGGGGGATAGTGACTGGCAGGACTCCCTGCTGTGAGAAAGGATGCTTTCTTTTTCTAGCCTCCTTTGGGCCCCTGAAGCCACTTGCCTCCCCTTGCGCTTGCTCCAGCCTGAGCTCTGGTCAGTGCAAGAGATGTAGGTCCTACCCTCTGGGCTTTCCATGTCAAGGATGGAATGGGCAGTTCACCAGTTGATGCGGGCAATGCTAGGAGAATACCTAGGGGGAGGCTGCTCTCTGAGTTGGGGGAGGGGCGTTCCCTCTAGGGCAGAGGTTGGCCAAGAGAGTGGGATGGGGCCTTCCCCTTCCTGAGAGCATTTGGCAAGAGCCACTGCTGTGGCTGCCTAGAGGTCCCGGTCGAGGCCAGACTTGGGCTCTGCTTACGTTGGCCATTCATTCAACGCATGTGAACACAGGTTTTCCCTGTCAGGTGCTGGGCTGGGTGCTGGAACACAGGGTTTGGCAAAAACAGTCACTGCCCTTGTAAGATGGGGAACATAGATATCAAATGATACCAGAAGTGAGAAGGGGATCTTTAAAAGGGGATCTTTTTAAAGATTTTTTTCAGGCCTGTGCTGTGATGGGCGGGAGTAGGCGGTGGTGTGCTACCAATGAAAGGTACTCTGGGGCCAAGATCCAGGCCAAGGGGACAGGATTATTCCAGGCAGGCAACAGGCAGGGAAACGGAAGGGTCCTGCAAGTACTGGGTCAGGGTGTTTTGTGAAGAGTCCCCAGGAGCTTTTGCTCACCGGCCACTGGGTAAGACTTTCAGTGTCCTGGCAGATGCGGGGATATTGTAGGCATTGGGCAGTCATTCCCTCGTGGCCGTAGAGGCGTAGCTGGAACAGCTCCTTCGGAAGGTAAGGAAGATGGTCCGGTACCCTTGCAAACGGCCATTTCCTCACATGCTGTGTGGCCATAGCTTCAGAGGGTGGCTGGAGTGGGTGGGGTGGGGGCAGGCTTCTCTCCGAGGGCCAGGATCCCTGGGCACGGGCTGAGTAACTGAAGGCTAAGGGGCTGCCCTTCTGGGCCTGACCCCAGAGCAGCCCTGGACAGAGATGAGTGGGGGCATAGTTCTCCTCCCTGCACCCTGGGCTGGGTGGGGCCCGGGAGCCAGCCTCTAAGGGGGCGGGCGGGTATGCGCTGTTCTAGAGCTGTGCCTGCCCTGGTGGCTCTTGCGTTCCTGAGACCCAAGCCTTGAACCTCCTTCTGTCAGGGGCTCCTGGCGCCCAAGCTGATCACCGTGCCCATGAGGCAGGGCCTAGGCCTGGGTGGGCTTCTTGAACTGGGAAGTGAGGGGTAGGGGAGGTAAGGCCCTGTCTGGGGGGCTCCCAGGCAATTCAGCACCTGAGAGACCTCCAGGTCATACCCTCTACATGCCCAGCCCCTGACTCTGAGGCTTCCAACCCACGGTTTCTCTTCCTCATTCCCTGGACTAGCTGAGGTCATTCATGGGTCACTCATCTCTAAATACTTCAGTGTGTATCTTTGAAAAATAGGACATACTTCTCTACAGAATACAATTTCATTATCTCACCAAACAAGAACAGCTCTTATTTCTTAAGTCTGTCATCTAAGATCCAGTCCCATTCACATTTCCTAATTATCCCTCAAATGCATTTTTTAGAGGTAGTTAGACACCCCTACCCCATTTATTTTTCTTCTTGTCACTGGTGCAGTGGAAAAAAACAGGTCATTTGTCCCATAGAGTATCCTGTCTTCTTGGTCTCTGTGTGTTAATCTAGAACGGTGGCTGGCAAACTTTTTCTGTGAAGGGCCAGATAATAAATATTTTAGACTTTGCAGGCCATGGTCTCTGTGCCACCTACTCAAAAGTAGTTTTGCCTTGGTGCCAAAGCAGTTTTAGACAACATGTAAACAAACAAGCATGGTTGCGTTCCAATAAAACTTTACAAAAAAACCAGGTGGCAGCCCCACAGTGTGTTTTCTGCCCATCCCCTCTCTAAACCTCCCTTTATTTTTCTTCCACTTTGGGGGGAAAACAAAACAACAGGTCAGTTTCCTATAGACCATCCTGCCTTCTGGGTTTGTCTTACTGCTTTCACGTGGAGTCATTTATTTTTTTATGTTATTATTTTTTTATCCTCACCCGAGAACATGCTTATTGATTTTAGAGAGATGGTAGGTTGGCTGGGGGAACATTCTTACGAGAGAGAGAGAGAAACGTCAATCAGTTGCCTCACCTATGTGTCCTGACCAGGATGAACCTGCAAGCTAGGCATGTGCCCTGACAGGGAATCGAACCTGCAACATTTTGGTTTCTGGGACTAAGCTGCAACTGACAGAACTTCCCAGGCCAGGGCGTGGAGTCATTTAATTTGTTCCATTAACCTCTGTGTTTTCACTAAGCCAGAAGTTGGTGCTAGGGGCTTGACTAGACCCCGGTTAGACATTTTGGGCAGGTGCTGTGCCCTAGTCAGGGTTTGTGGTTTGGTGCTACCTCCCATCAGGAGGTATCAATGTGTCAGTTTCCAGTGTGAGTGAGGGGTGATCGGTGCATGACTGGCTGATGTCACATCTCTCCATTGCCAACTTGTGTCATTCCCCTTAAGAACCCTAGGTCACCTGTTGGTGCCATGTGGGCATCTCTGAGCACTTCTGTCAACCTTTTCCCTCCTGGTTTAGCATCCAGTGACTCATTGTCTCCAGCCAGAATTTGGGGTTGCAGAATTACTTGGCATTTGGTCATTCCTTTGTTATTTAATAGCGAGAATTCTTCTGTAAAGAAGAGCTTTCTTTTAACCACCAGGGCAATTTCATTTCAGGAAAGGCCACGGGACAGGCTGAAATATTTCTCGTTGTTGTCGGTTTTCAGAGTAAAAAGCTAGGGCATTGCTATTGTCAGTGGTGACAAATGAAGGCTTGGGTTTGTTTGTTTTGCTTTCTCCTTTTTTCTCTGATATCTGTGAGCGGCCCAGTTTTTTGTATTCCATTTGTTTCCGTCGGTTGCACTCACTATTCTTTTTGATGCTGAGATGGTCCCAGCCCAACCCATGGGGGCCAGACTGCCCACACTGGCTTCCTGGGGCTGCCCCTGCCTTGAGGCTGTCCGCTTTAGGGCAGCTGAGCTGGAGGGCAGCTCCCCAACAGGCGTCTGTTCCGTACGTGGCCCTGACTGGCCGCCACTGGGGAAAGCTCCAACGGCATGTTCTCTTCCGTGGGCCCTCACTTCTGCTTCCCTCCAAGCGCACTACTGACTGTGACCTGGACCCAGCTGTACTGAGTGTATGACCTGAATAAAGTGGACACTGGCTGCAGGAGGGTACAGCCCTTGGGGTCACCAGCTCTAGAACTGGCTCCTGGAAAGTGCCAAAGAAGTTCCCTCCTTTTCCGACCGCCCTTCCCATCAGCCTCAGGCGGCTTGGGCACGCAAGTCCTGTGCTGGCACTTTGGCAACCAGAAGCTGCAGCTCAGTGCGTGCTGGCTGTGTCCTAGGTCAGCGGCGTCAGGCAGGGGTGAGGGTTCTTGGAGAATCTGGGGTGTGGGTAGAGCAGTGCGGGCTGTGCCAGAGGACGCAGGCACCACTTGGGCTGCCAAGAGCCGCAGGGTTTTGGGTCCTTCCCAAAGGGAGATATCTGCTCTCAGGCCATGCGTGGCCCTGATCCATGCCTTCCCCACCCCTCACCCTTCAGGCTCCTGCTGGTGTCCTTAGAGCATGGAAGGCTGCTGAGCTGGAGTGGCGGGGTCCAGTAGGAGCTGCGTGTCTCACTCCTTGGCAGGGAGGGCATCCATGGCTGCAGCCAACAAGGGTAAGTGCCTTTCTGGCCCGGTGGGGTTTGCAGGGTCTTCTGGTGGGCTTTAGTAGGAGGGGTTCATTGCATGTGGGGCCTCCGTTGGCTGTGTGTGTGCGCATGTGTCTGAATGTGAGTACAAATTACATCAGTAATTGTACCAGCGTTTGGTACAATTGGGTGTCCTGGGGCACACCCAAGCCCTAGCAGGGAATGTGGTGACCCCTGCTGGTTCTGTGGTGTGCTGGTCCTTGGAGGCGTGCCCTCTTGCCCCTGTGTTCCAACCTCCCCGTTCCACTGTGGGGGCTGGAGGGCATGCGGGGTTTCAGTGAGCACTGGCATTGGCGATGTGCATAGAGCCATAGAAGGGAATTTTGGTTCATTCAGAGTCCAGAAGGGCTCGTGGAGGGTTTTAAGCAAGGGAGGCCTGGGGAGATTTGAGAGCTAGGTCTGTGGGCCTCAGCAGGGAATGTGGAAGTACCAACCTGGCTCCTCTGGGCCTCCCTGGGTGTCCAAGAGCCCAGGCCCCAGCTGGCCTAGACCCTCACACCAGAAGGACTCTGAGCAGGGCTCTTGGGAGGCCAAAGGACTGTGGGGACCAGAGAGGACTGGGGTCATGCTCTTGGTAAGACCAACCTCCCCCAGGGGCAGGCCCTCAGCCTAGCCCTCGGTACTCTGCCTGTCTCAACCTCCGTCTCCTGGCTTTGGAGAGCCTCATCCCTCTGGCGGCAGCTGAGGGCCTTGTAAGGGGTTAAACAGAGGAGGGTGTCCCTGGGAAGGGTCCTGGAGGCTCCCCTGGGTCCTTCCATCTTTCCTGCCAGTGATCAGTGATGAGTTAGCGGCAGCTGCAGCCTCTCCTAGGTGAATGGGCTCAGTGTGGGTTTTGCCCCCCTTTGTTTTTCCCACGCCCGGTCAGGTCCCATAGAGCCAGTTCCTGTCATTGCCCCTCATCCCTACCAGGCTGGGGTCATCAGGAGGGACAGGCGGGACTTTGGGCACAGACATACCTAGAAAAGGTCCCAGAGATGGGGAGCTAGGCCCGGAGAAGGAGAGGCTTGGACAGGGACCCTGGGGCCTGAGAGGAGGCTTGCTTCGCCCGGGGCTGGGTGAGGGTCTGGAGGACTGTCTCTTGTCTCTGGGGTCAGGCGTATTCCCTGTGAATGAGGGGTCGTGCCAGCCAATTCCTGATTCTCCCTGACACCCATTCTTAGGGTATTTTTTTATGGGAGGACTGGGCCTCAAGCCTCATGGTCCCCAGTGTCCGGTAGGATGTGGCCTAGCCTTGAAAGGAGTCCAGCCAGTGGGTACTGGGTGATATCGAGGGCAATTGCAAGGGGTGGGGAAGCAACAGGGGGAATCATTCCCTGGGGCCAGGGGAAGCCTACAGTCCCTGGACCCTCTCCCACTTTCTTCCTAGGCAATAAGCCCAGAGCCCGGAGCATCCGCTTTGCGGCAGGCCACGATGCGGAAGGCACCCAGAGCCACGTCCACTTTGATGAGAAGCTGCATGACTCGGTGGTCATGGTCACTCAGGAGAGTGACAGCAGCTTTCTGGTCAAGGTATGTGCATGCCTGCCCCCATCATCAGCCTTATCCCCTCCATCTCCTCCTCAGCCTTGCCTGGCTTCCTGGGCCTGTCCGTTCCATACCCTCTAAGCTGGCTCCATAGGTATATCTTTATCCCTCCCTGGGCCTCGGTTTCCCCATCTGTAAAGTGGGAAGTGGTGAGAGTGC
The DNA here is from genome assembly GCA_004026545.1 of Mormoops blainvillei. Taxonomy (NCBI): domain Eukaryota; kingdom Metazoa; phylum Chordata; class Mammalia; order Chiroptera; family Mormoopidae; genus Mormoops; species Mormoops blainvillei. The sequence continues at coordinate 188,069 of PVJD01002270.1, forward strand.
AATGAGATGAACGCATTTAGAACCTCACCCTGAATGAGGTGAGTAGAGCGGAGGAGCTGTTGTTAGCAGCATCACCCCAACAATGGCAATGGAAGATGGGCGTCACGGCTGTGATGTCACAGGCCTGGGTTCAGGTCCAGGCCTGCTGGTCTGGCTCCGTGACCTTGGGCAGGTCACCTCAACTTCCTATTCTTTGGAGCGAAGACAGTTCATATTCTGTAGAGTTGGTGTGAAAATAAAATGGACTAATGTATGTATGTTACACAGGTAATTATGCTGATAATAAGGTGTGACTTTATTTACCTTCTTTGCCAAACTTCTGGCTGATTTTCACCCCTATATTTTCTGCTCAGTGGAGCACACCCTCTCCTATTGGTCATATTTCACACACCCTCCAGCGTGGCTTCCTCAACTGCTTGGACGCTATCGGATCCCACATCCACTTGGAGGGTAAAGGGAAAGTCTCTGGAGAGGATGGGCTGGGGGAAGCGGAGTGAGACCCTCAGGCTGGAAAAGAAACCAGGGCTCCAGAGTTGAGCAGCAGTGCCAGGAGTCGGGGGGGCATCGTGTTCATCGAGCCCACCCTGAGGAAGGGCCCAGATTCATACCCATTTCTGCTCAATCCTTGCTCTTCTACAGCTGACGACTTCCCCAAGGGAATAAATAGAATGAAACAAACTTGTAATAGCTCCCTCTGCCCCACTCCCCACTGCAAAATTCATTCATGTCTAACAGAGAAAACTCTAAAGAAATTTAAAAGTACCCACAGTTACAGAATCCAGAATAACGATGGTTAATATTTTAATGTGTCATTTTAGCCTTTTTTTATAGCTTTGTTTCCAAAAACAAAAAGCTGGTATCACAGTGTAACACTTTTTTGTTTATGCTCCTGTTATGAGCCATCTCCTGCCTCTGTCAGTAAATAATTTTCTACAAGCTTTTACAACTGCTGGCATTCCATTACATGTGTCATCGTTGATTTAGCTGGTTCCCTGTTCCTAGTGTCACTGCCGTTCCTATTTTTCACTGTTATAAATAGGGCAGTGATGAGTATTTTTTGCACATCCCTGAGTATTTCCACTGGAAAATTCTGCAAGTGGTGCAGCTGCGTCACAGGGTCACCATTGGCAGGTCCAGCCTGAAACCTTGAGAAATATGCCCTTCTCCTGCAGAGTGTGGAAGCCACAGAGAGCGAGCTTTATCATGCAGTGACATCAGCCTGATCCCATTGAAAGGCTAAATGTTCCATGCAGCCAATTCCAACCGGCTCCTAGGGACAGGGCCGTCTGGCCTGTGAAACCATAAGCAGGAGAGTATACGTACCCGTGAGCTGTGGGTATAGCACGCACCCATGTGCCTCCTGGACTGGCACTCCGGTCAGCCTACCTGCTCAACAGCCACCCCGGCTTGTGACCCTTCATATGACTAGAGTTTCCAAGGATGGCATCTGTCCCAGAGGGCACTGGCTGCCAAGCAGTGTATGAACAACAGAAATTGCTTGGACCCTGAGTCGGGGCTGTTGAACACAGCGAACCTTTGAGTGGGCAGGCAGGCATCCATGTTCAGATGCCAGCAGGCGGGCAGGAGCCTGGTTCAATGACTGGTGCCAGGCCTGTGGGCCAGCTTTGGACTGACATGGCTGGTCTAGTGTCATTGTTTCTAATTCTACCCCATGCTTCATCCTGTGCAGTCTGTGTTGCCCCATGTCTCCACATGAGTGACTAGAGAACCAGCGCCCCTGGCCCAGGACTGTTGACTCTGGGCAGGTAGTAGTAGTGGTGGGGGCAGGTGGGTGACCCCCTTCTGGGCAGTGGCTGGTACCTCGCTGTGTGCCACTCATGCGAGACTGGCCAAGGGGCCTCCAGCCAGTCATTTCCTGGCTTCCATTTTGTTGTCTGTTGAATGGGCCACTGAGGAGCTGTGGGCCCGTGAGACATGCCGAGGAGTGTGTAGCTGAGCTGTGGGGTGAGGTCCTCGGGGGAAAGGCCCGGAGTCACCAGGCTGGGGCTGTGGACCAGCTGGAGTGGTGGGGGGAGACGGGCCCCCTAGGAATCCCAAGGAAACAGGTGCAGAGGCCCACGGGATTACAGGTGGCATGATCTCGGTGGGCGCTAGGGGGAGTCGTAAGTGAAGGTGCTTCCTTCCTCCACCCTCCCTGCTGCAGGTTGGCTTCCTGAAGATCCTGCACAGGTATGAGATTACCTTCACTTTGCCCTCGGTGCAAAGGCTGAGCAAGGACGTCCGAGAGGCACCTGTCCCCAGCCTGCACCTCAAGCTCCTCAGCGTCATGCCTGTCCCAGAAGGTGCGTCCTCTGCTCAGGGTGCTGGAGGCTTTTGCCCTCCTCCAGCAGGGCCTGGGCATGAGTGGGAGTGAGAACATGGGGTGCTCCTTTCCCCCCATCTAGTGTGGACAGACAACTCAGCAGTCGGGGACATGATGCCTCTCTACAGGCTTGCAGTGTGGCAGTTTGGCAGGTCCCACGCCCCAGGCCTCGCTCCCTGGACAGAAGTCTGTGGGCTCACACTGTTGGCCAGTGCCTGCCTGTTGCCTGATAGTTTCCTCAGTGGGATGATGGGAACCACTGAGGAACGGGCTCTGGGCCTCCAGCCCTCCTTCCTCATGTCCCTCAAGAAAAACCTGCTGGAGCCTCAGGAACTCTGCTTGGCTCCCTCCTAGTACCCACCTGGGCTTCGGGCTGGGGGCTGCTGCTGCCTACCTTGCTCGCTTCAACCCCTGTCCCCTCCATAGGCTGGGGTATCAGTTTCACTATGTGCTGAAGTCCCAGCTTCAGTTACATGTCCCCCCACCTCCTCATGACTTTGCCCTTAAGTGGATTGAGCAAACCCCTTCAGGCCCGTGCCTCTTGCCACCTGATCTGCTCAAGTCCTGGCCTGCCCACCCCTCTTTCTCATCGCTCCCTCTCCCTTCCTGCCATCTCAGGGGGTCAGCAGGCCCTCCTCCTGGGAGCCTCAGTTGGACCCCTGGAGCCTTTAATGTGGCCCATAGGCCCAAGGCATGTAGCACTCATTGAAGAATGGGACATTTCTGAGCCTGTGCCCTGTCTTGGGGACACAGGTCGTGGACCATTCTTGCTCCTTTGGAGGACGTGGCCAGTCTTGGGGGTGGGGGTGGGGCCAGTGAGTTCTGGGAGGCAGGGGCAGGAGGCCATGGAGGTGCTGATTGCCCAGACAGGTTACAGCATCAAGTGTGAGTACACGGCGCACAAGGAAGGCGTCCTCAAGGAGGAGATGCTGCTAGCCTGTGAAGGTGGCGCAGGCACCTGTGTGCGAGTGGTGGTGCAGGCACGCGTCATGGGTGAGAGTGCAAGGCGTGCATCCGGCTAGGGGAGGGACGCCCCAGTTTTGCCAAAAGGGGATCCTGCCTTCCTCCAGTCTGAGAAAGGGACCCTTGCCCTGGCTGGGGTTCCCTACTTCCTTGGTAGGTGTCTTTCTCCCCACCCCCTAGTAGAGCCTGGAGAGAAGGTGGAGGGGTCTCCTTGGAGTGGGTGGAGCCAGGGGTCCAGCCTGGCATACTGACATGTAGTCTGCCTTGCAGACCGGCACCATGGCACACCCATGCTGCTGGATGGTGTCAAGTGTGTGGGTGCTGAGCTAGAATACGACTCGGAGCACAGCGACTGGCACGGCTTCGACTGAGGCCCATGCCCCGGCCCACCTCGGGGCCCCTCAGCCTTAATCTCCACCTCATCTCCCCGAACGCTGCATGATGGTGTGGCTTTCTCATCCCTCCCCAGGGTGGACGTGGGAGTGGTGTGTCCAGGGGCCTCCAAGCTGGGGCCTCACCCACGCCTCACCTGTCTTCATTTTTATCACCTTCCTGCCTCTCCTGCATCCTCCTCTTCCCACTTCTTCCTCTCCATGTGCCTCAGTCTCCTGCGGGAAGAAATGGGTTGAGCCCCCAAGGAGGCTATCTGAGGACGGGCGGGGGAGGGGAGGACCTGGGGTGGGTTTTACCCACCCCCCACTGCAAGCCATAGGAGCTCCAGCCAGAGCCTGAGAGGAGGGAACTGGCTCTGTGATGTCATCACCCCATTACTGCTGCTGCTGTCTCATTTAAGTCACCTCTCTTGCCCCCTCCCTCTTTTCCACTGGTGTCTGTGGTGAATTGGAGGGCGGTGCAGTTCCCAGCCCCTACCCCCAGGTGTGTGTTACTTGGTTTTTAAACAACTGGTTGGGATAAAACCTTAAAGAAATAAAACTTTCAGTGGATACCAGAGGCCAGTGGATTTTTGTTTTCCAGGGCCCTGAGAACACCCGATTCTTAGAAGATAGGCCAAGGAACACTTCTGGCTAAGCTCATTCTTTTAGGAAGCAATGGCACAGTGTGGCATTAGAACCTAGCCCCCAAAGTGCTATCTACAGACGATGATATTTTAGGCCTGGGAATAGTTGCCAAACCAGTTCGGATGGAGGGAGGTCTTATGGCCTGCAGGAGCTCTATTGGAGAAGTTTGATAGGGAACCAGCAGCACCTCCTTCTGGTCAGTTCTCAGCCCTGAGGCACAGCTGAATGCTTTCTCCCTTCTTGCAACCCAGGGCCCCTCTACTATGCCACTGGGTCCCCTCTTGTGAGGTACCAGCATAAACGCTTTATTGTCACCTTGGGCAGGTAGGGCTGTTGCATGTTGGGGGTGGGCATAATGGCACATTGAATTGACTGGCAGAGCTGAGACCAGTCCTTAGTGTTATCTCTGTCCTCCTAGGGCGCCCCCCCGCCCCCATTTTGTGCCTGGGATAGGGTTCAAGTGGGTCATTCACAGGCTGCCGTGGGGCTTTCCCAGAATGAGTCATCTCATGAAATGAAGCCTGCCCCTAGCATGCTACCCCACATTCCCTCATAAGTGCCTTCACTTTGTACCCTCGTTAGCCTGCTACTGCCCTTTCTATAATTAACAGTCGTGCCTGAATGGTCAGCACCACACCCTCGAAGGTCCTTTACCCCTGTCCCTCTTGTGTTAGCTTCCAGTCACTTTTCTGTGGCACAGGGTTTACTCTTAGCTGCCTGTGTGGGTTGAGTCCATCAATCAGTGCACTTGCCCTTCAGGCCCAGTCCCAGCAAATCTTCCTCCTGCGGCTGCTCCCGTAGCAGCCTGGTTTTGGCTCTCCCTCCCAACAGCATCCACCCCCCACCCTCCACCCCCACACCTAGTTCAGGCCAGGGCCCAGTCTTCTAGTACATTCTGCCTACGGAGTCACATGTTCCCTGTGGAAGCGCTGACCAAGTTTACTTGACCTCAGGCCTTGGCAGAGCCCTTCGGCCCTACAGTCAGCGGACCAGGGCCCACTCCCAAAGCCAGAGCCTCTGGACGTGTCTCCACCCACCCTCCTGCGACCTCATCTGCCCCGGCAGGAGGGCGGGGCCAGGCAGAGAACTCTCGGCACTTCCTTCAATTGGAAAGAAAGTCGATGGTGGCACGCACTGAGCGATTGGTGCTGACGTCGACGGCGGTAACCTTAATCTCGGTGTCGCCAAACTGCATGGCGGCACGGATCTCGCGGCGGCCCGGGGGCGTACCAGCGGGGCCTCTGTCCGCGGGCGTGGGTTCGAGCTCGAGGCTGAGTGCACCACACTTGCGCACGCCCGGGTCGGTGATGAAGCGCGCATCCTCGGCGGCGCAGCAGTACAGGTTGATGAGCACGCGCCGCTGGCCCGGGCGTGCGGGGCAGTAGCTGCGGCGTACCTCTTCGCCCAGGGCCACCGACTGCTCCGCGGCTACGAAGCGCTCAAAAACATCGGTGCACCAGCGGCGGCCGTCGCGAACCAGCAGCTTGTCCGGAGGGTGGCGCCCATCCACAAAGCGGTTGAGCACGCCCACACCGTAGGTGAGAGGCGAGCGGCGCACTCGCACCACACCAGGCGCCTGCCCGAACAGCACGGCGCCCTTGAGGATGGTGAGGCCCACGTCGTGCGGGACCACCACGCGCAGGCCGCGGGGGCCCAGCGCGGTTTGCACCGCGTGCTGCAGCACAGCCGACTCAGCAAAGCCGCCCACCAGGAACAGCAGCTTCACACCCTGCACCTCTGGCCGCGCCAGCAGCGCCTCTGCAGGATGGGGTGGGGAGGTGGGGTAAGAAGGAGGGAAGGGAGAAGAGGGACGCATGAGCTGCTGAGGCCACCGGCACCTCCCCTCCACCTTCCTGACAATTAGAAACTAGCCATTTCAACCATAAAACGGTTGCCCGATTTTGATGAAGGGAAACACAGCATTTTCACTGAAGGGCTCCTGGCCTCCCCAACAATACATCCCCTCCCCAACATGGAAGACCTGAGAAGAGGATATGCCTACTGTTTGCAAGACACTGAGCTCACTCTCTAGATACTTCAGCTTATTTTGTTCCCTGTAATAACAGTTTTGGGAACCCCCCCAATAGTGTCACCCCATTTTATAAATTGGAAAACTGAGGTACCAGAGGTCATTTAACCTGGCAAGACTACTTATCCCTTCTAGCTCTTATTTCCAACGCACTAACTCCTCCAGGCGTTCCAGATGATTCTGGGTCTCATTCCAGTGTATGGATGTGTGGAAGTTTCTAGGCATTAATAGTGGCAGTTCCTGGGAGTGTATGTGGGGGTAAATGGAGGACCCAGGCTCAGGTGCTCACCTATGTGCTGGATGATCCCACTGACCGTTGGCTGAAAGAGCTCGTTCATGGCCTCGCAAGACATCCTGAGCATCCCCTGTGAGGACCACTTCACGAAGTTCACACTGCAGTTGAAGGGGGCACAGGCCCATGTGTCAGTGTCCTGGGTTCCCTGCAGCTCCAGACTGATGTGCCTGGGCACTGACTGCACGATGTGTTATCCCATCAGGGCTTTAGTCAGGGCCTGCTTCTGTTCCAGGCATAAAGTCCCAGGAGCGGGGCCTCCCTTTGCCTCCTGTGCTGGTATGGTGTGTGTGTGTGCGCGTGCGCGCGCGCACGTGTGTGTGTGTGTGTGTGTGTGTGTGTGCATGAGTGCGCGCGTGCCTGTGGCTGGAGGGGCAGAGAGGAATAGATGTTGACACTTCCCCAGCGACCATGATTCTCTTGCCCCAGTTGGGGCTGCGAATTCTAGCCGGGCTACTTGTGCACCACGCCCTGCCACCAGGCTGGCCAGAGGTGTGCAAGCCGTGCATCAGGCTGACTCCCACTGCCCCCTGTAGCCCGCACCCACACTCGTCGAAACGTTCCTCATCCGCACCCCCTGACTGAGCATGTGGTCAGTCCCCCGGGCCCACCTGCTCCTGCGCAGGGCTGTCTCCACGTTGTGGCCTCGCTGCTTGCGGTAGAAGTCAATGAAGGAAAAGGGCAGTGAGATGTTGAGCGCCCCCGCACGGTGAGGGCCTGCCGTGCGTTTTCGGGCTTCGAAGGCAATGGTCAGATCCACCCAGGCTGCTGGTCGTTGCCTTTTGAAGGTGGCGATGAAGTCTTCGCCGAAGATACGGCCCAGCAGCTGCTCGAAGGCCAGGTCCACGCCTACTGCGCCATAGGGACCACCTTAGGTAGAGCAGGAGGTGAAGTCAGTGCAGACCCCGCCACCAGGGGGCATTGGTGGGCTGTGTATCAAGGGCGCTGCCTGCCTACTCACCCGACGCCTTGTAGAGCTCCTTGAGGGTGCCATGGGGCTGCTCCAGCTGGTGCACAGTCAGGTCCACTGTGCCTCCTCCGCAGTCTGCCACCACGTAGCGGTCTCCTGCAGCAGCGAATGTGGGCACACACTCGTGGCCTGCCTTGCATCCTCAGCCCTGCTCTCCCTCTCTACCAGCCTCCAGCCCTGCCCCAGGGCTACAGTCTTGCTTGGGGTGGCAGTGTGGAGATGTGAGAAGCTTCAGGTGCTTGAACTTAAGGCCACCAGGTAAGGGCACAAGATGTGTGTAGGAGAATGGTCCTACACACCTTCCACGGAGTATCCCTCGGGGAGGAGCATGAGGTAGGGGCGGGGCTGTGAGTGGGGTAGGTGTGCACATCACTGCCAGGTTAGTATAGCAGATAGGGGAGGAAGAAGTGGGATTTCTAGGGGCTGGAGGCAACTTCATGAATGTTCCCTCCCTGCTATCAGTATATGGTGTCCCATAGGGCCCAAGACATATCCCACCATCTCCCCATCTGCCCACCTGCTTGCAACTCTGCCCACAGCTCTCCAACCCCCGACTCCACCAGGAACGTGCGGCTGTGGCGGGACCTTCGCAGCTGCTCACGGGCTGGGGGTTGAAGGACAGCAAGATAGTAAGGTTAGAAGGAGGTGCCTCAGTTACCCCACGCAACCCTCATCCTGCTGACGATGCCCTCCATGAGAACCTGAAGCAGCTAGTGCTCCTGAAACTTCTGCTCCACTCCTAAATGGGAGAGGGCAGCGTTAACCCTAAAGTCTGGAGAAAACTGATGGGGTAATCTCATGCTTTGTAACCAACAGCTGAAGGGAAGTATTTCTGGCTGCAGGACCAGGGCTCAGGCTGTGGCAAAATCAGGAGGGTTTCGAGGAGCTGTGTGTGTGTGCAGGTAGGTCTTGGGGGATCCAGGGAGCTCAGGACTTGGAACCTCTCCCTGTCATAGTAAACAAGGTTGACTATAGTTGTCTCAGTGCCTGGTCCTGGCCCCAGAAGCTTGGGGCTGATGTGGGGGATGGGGGAGAACAGCTGATATGCCAGAAAAGGGGAGGAGTCAATGGTTTCTCAGGGGAAAGCTCCTGGAGACCTCCCCTTTGGCTCAGAGTGGGGGCTGACTTCCTCCTCTGTCCAGTACTCAAGGCCCCACAAGACTCCCAGATTCAGGGCGAGGCCGAGTCCTACCCTCCTCAGTGTTCCCCTAGGGCAAGGTGAAACCTCCGCCCTCAGATGGGGCTTCTCCACGGTAGGGGGGCCTCTCCGTGCTGCACATGACTGAGCGTCTGGTCTCAGTGATCCTCTGATCCTTCAGGGGCGACCGTCTCCAAGCCCACCACTGGAGGTGGCTCACCTTGTCGGAAGCTGGAGTCGATGGAGCGGCGCTCGCCCAGCCGCCCACTGCCTGGGGCCCGGCTGCTCAGGTCTAGGAGCTGGTGCAGACGCAGCTTGCGGCAGTAGACAGAGGCGGCCTCAGGCTCCAGGGCGATGAGTAGTTGTTCTGCATTCTCTCTCAACACCAGACCAGCCTGGGGAGAGGTGGTGGGCAGGGCCAGGAGCACCATGAGCTGTCACACCAAAGATGGCACCCTGGGCAGGTAACGAGGGCCTGTGGGGCTCCCACCTCCTCCCCATCACACCCCACTCATTCTACGCCTCTCAAGCCCGTCCATTCTGCACAAATTTGGAGCTGCCTGACATTTACCTTGTGACCAAGCTGGGCAACGGCATGGCCACGGCCAAGAACACCATGGGGTTACCCAGCAGGAAGAGACCCTTGACAGAGCGAAAACCTAGAGTGCCTGGAACCTGCCCTTCTGAGCTGCCGAAGGCGGCGTGGGCTGCAACAAGCTCCCCTTCAGAGGAGCAGGGCTGGCTGGCCAGCCGGGCACTGGCCGAGGGTGTTAGTGGAGACTCGCACAGTGTGTGTATATGGGTTGGGGTGGGGGGTGAGTAATGGGCAGACCATCAGTTAAAGGAGACCATCAATTAAAGTGGTCTGAATCCCCCTCCTCCACCATGCTTGTGTCAGACAGGGGCCACTCCCAGGAGAGCTTTGTTCCTAGGGAATCTAATGTAGGAGGAAGGAAACTCTTAACAGTGAAATTCCAGGAACCAAGACAGGTCGGTTGTGAGGAGAAAAACACTTGGGAGCTGTTACTTCCTGCATCGGGATGGGGGAATCCCTGTGGGAAGTCCTTTATGGTTTTGTGGGATTCCCTGGATTCTGACTGAGTGGGGGATGGGGATGGGTAGGTACTGATACTTCCTGCCCAGGGCCAGCCCTTCCTGAGCTGGCAACCAGGGAACAGTGTGTGAGGAAACAGGGTGGGTAGGCTGGCAGGAGGAGGGGCACTATGGTTAGAGGGATGTTTGTTCTGGCTGGGCATAGCCTTGCTTCCATTCTGGTCTTTGTAGAGGTATGTCCACTAGGTTCAGGGTTAGTTCTTTCCAGAGACAAGTGTAGGCAGCAGGGTTATGCCTGACCCATAGGAATGTGTAGGTTGGTGGCCCTGGTATCTTCCAGTGGGTCTACAGGCAGGCCTTTTGTAGGTCCAAGGGTGTCCTCGAGGGTCCAGGGTCAGGACCAAGCAATGAGCCTTGCTCCGGAAGGCTATGTTCCCTTTTCACCCCCCATCTCTACTGAAGAGGGGGTTCCTGAGCTGCTCCCATCCTTTCTCCAGACCTTTGGTTATCTCTTACGGTAGGAAAACCAGTAAACATTGGCCCAGACCACCTCGCTTCATAGTTTCATAGTCCTATGTCCTGTGCTTAAGAACTTACAGTGGTTGGGGCCGTGGTGGTGGTGGTGTTCCTGAAAACACTGATCTGGCTCAAGTGGATGTTCTCTAAGCCCTGCCCAGCCAGTGGGAGTATTGGCTACTATGGCTCATAGCTGCCCTCTTCTCTGGAGTGCTGTCCGCAGCTGAACAGGGGCCACCTCATGTGGGGCAGATTCCCCACTCTCCCCAGTAACTAGTGACACGTTGATATGGGTGCCCCAAAAAATGGCTCCCTTGCCTCACCACGACCAACTTTGCAGTACATTTCTCCCTCCAGAGCTCTCCATGGGATCAGGCTGAGGCCAGACTCCAGTTGAGACCACATCCTCGCCCAACTCTTTCTCCTGTCCTGCTTCTCTCACCCCGTTTCTCCTGAGAGCCCTTCTTCAGTAGACCAGTGCTCATGAATTCCCCTCTTGGGCTCTGCTTTCAGGAAACCTGACTTAAGACTCTGGCTAAGCTGGCCAGGGCTGTGCCTCTTGTCCCTCCACCCGCTCCTGCAACCTGCCCCGGCCCCCAGTAGCAACAACCCTCCAAGATGTCCAGCAGGGAATGTGGAGGTCTTTACACCATGAATCTGCGGGCCCAAGAGTGGCGGGGTGAATGAAGGTATGGATGGGGCCACCCCTGGGGCCCTGCCGAGCAATATCCACTGTTTCACCTGCATGTCCTCACCAGGTAGGCAGCCTCTCGCATGAATTGCTTGGCTGGCTGTTTCCAGATGGCGGGCACCGTCAGCACCCAGCGCACAGTGTCCTTCTCTGGCAGTGATGGGCACTGCTCTCTCAGCTCCTGGAGCAGGAGGGGGCAGTGAGAGAAATAGCTGGCTTGGGTTAGGAGGGTGTCTTCAGCCCTCTGTAGTCAAGCCTCAGGAAGGACTTCCCGATGGAGTTGGAAAAATCCTAACACTACTCCCTCCACCAACATCTGTATGCCTGAGAACAGGGTCTACAAGACAGGAAGACAAGAGACTGGAGAAGATGACCTCTGACAGTGGCTACCCATCAGATGGGCAAAGGATGGGCTAAGGGGGAAAGATGGACCTGGGGGTCCCTTGACTGCTGTGGGCAGGCATGGAGCCGCGACGCACCTGAAGGGCATGCTCCTTAAAAAAGCGCAGGGCATGGGCGAACACCTCGAGGGCAGGCATTTTCTTTCCATTCACCGCCTCCAGCTGCGTCTTCAAGGTGAGATCCTGGCAGGGACACAGGGCAACTCTGCAGGAGGCTATAGTCTGCCCCCATTTCCTGACGACCTCTCTCTTAAAATTACCCCAGTTCCTGGGCATTGTCCCATTTTGGCTCGTTTCACATTAGCTCTGTCCATAGACCCCCTTTAGCCCGGACCCTCCTCTAACCCTATCCTCACCCCTCAGCCCCGCCTCCACCCTTTCTTCCAGGCTCCGCCCCCTTAGCCAACGCATCCCGCCTCTCCCTGCTCCTCCTCTTCCCGGCCCCAGCCTCGCTTCCCAGTCTGGAGCTGGTCCTGAGCAGAATGTGACTGACAGTGGCGCTGTGGATCTTCATCTTGAACTTCTCGAAGTAGAGCCAGTCCCGTGCCTCCTCAGGGTCTAGATCGTGGTAGTAATCACGGGCAGTGTAGCCAAAGCTGTGAAAGGCACCCTCCGGGGTCAGCAGGAGGCAGGTGGGTGTCTTCTGGTGCGCCACACCTGGGTCCCCGCCCTCCCATTTCCTGCACAGACAAAGGTCTATCAGTGGGGTCAGCAGCAACCCTCTCTTCATGTGGTTGGATGATGGCTCTGGGACAAACTGTGTGGCCTTGGTAGCCATTTAGTTTCCCCCGTCTCAGTCTTCTCACCTGTGAAATGGGACTAATAGTACCTGTCTCTTAGGCTTCTTGTGAAGATGAGGATGGTGCTTGGCATCCAGTTAAATCTCCACGAATGCTACTATTATAGGATCCTCCCTACCCATGGGGCCACGCCATCCAACATTCCCGGTTCCCACTCTCAAGGATATATCATTTGACCTCGTCTCCCTGCACAGTTCACAAGCAGCAGCAAGCCATCATCCATCCATCTGCCTGGGTCTGGCTTCCAGATGTGTCCCTCCAGCACCCTCGCAGAGGCCTTCTTCCAGCCAGCAAGTTTGCCCTACTCAAGGTTGTCTTCCACAGCCAAGCTTCTTCAAGGAATTTACGACATTCCTAACTGACCCACCTCAGCAGCTACACGCCAGCTCACTGCCTCTGTCAGATCCCCAAAAACCTGAATGAGATTCCAAACCTCCCTATACACAGGCACATCCGGACCTCGACCCAGAACTCCCTGCCCAGTTCTCTGGCCTGGAAAACCCTTCCCCTCTTCTTCTGCCTTCCTTGAGGCCCTCGCCCTTCTAGGCCGGCTCGCCACTATGGCCCTTTGGGGAAGGAGCTGGGAATCCACGCAGAAGGAAGAGTATGTGGAAAAGCTTCGTGGTGTGAAAGAACAGGAGAACTAGCTGCAGGTTAGCTCACTGTGCAGGAGGAGAAAATACAGGAGAGTTAAGGTAGCTAAGGAAGAATATCAAATACAGTATCGGAATTCTATCTCGGTGGGGTTTATGTTGGGGAGTGGAACGGTCACCATAATTGCCTTTAGAAAGGTCGCTGGTCACCATGTAGCAACAGACTGGAGGGGAGGGAGGAAGGAGGAGAAAAACTATCCAAGTGAGAGAGGAGGTGGCCGTGGAGAGAAGAGGATGGGCGCTCCAGAGATACTGAGGGAGGCAGGAATGATGGGCCTCAGTGGCTGGCAGGGGTGGGGAGGGCTTGGGAAGAGGCCAGAATGTCCCCCAGTAACTTTTTATGATTGTCATCTGCACAGGACAGAGACAGTGTCCTTGGCTCCGGCATGGGGCCCGGCATGGCTTTGGCCGCTGTGTGCTGACTCCTAGGGAGGGCTGTAAATACTTGGAGCCTTTGTGACTTCATGTGACGGTCGAGGGGGACAGAGAAAGGGCAATGACAGTGCAGGCTTATGAAGGTCAAGTCCCTGTATCTTTGAGGACATGACCTTTCTGTCTGTCTCTCCATCCACCCTTCCATCCAGCCTCTCAGTTCCTGGGGAAGCTCCTTGATTCCCCCATTCCAGTCTGGGTTGGGAGCTTTGGGGTCTTCTATAGCTCCACCTACTGGCTGCAGCCCCACTAACATACATTCAAAGGATCAGGGTCTGCGGGTCTGGAGAGAGTGTTCAAAGAAATGTTTTGTTTAAACAAAACTCGACATCAGAATAGATTTTTCAAACATCTCTTTCATAACAACGGTGTGACTTTTGTTAACCAGGTTAACCCTCTGATCCTTCATGTCTTCATTTTCATCGGCGATGTTGGACCTAGGAGTGTGCCCCATACAGATCCCAGCACAAGTTTTCAAGGAAGGGGGTTCACTGCAGTACTTTTTGTAATAGTGAAAAATTAGAGAACTTCCCAAACCTGTCACCAGAAGAATAGATACATTATGACACATTCATACTCTGAAATCCTAGGAAACTCTAAAAGAAAGTGATAGCTATGTATTGACATGAAACGTCTACAAAATAGTATTGAAAGTTTAAGGCAAATTGCATGATAACCCACTTTTATTTAAAACACACACACACACACACACACATATACATACATATATGTGTGTATGTGTTTGTATATAAGCCCAGATATCTGTGTATTTTACTGTATGTTTGTTATATCTCAAGAAAATATTTAAAAATTAAAAATGGAGCCCAACACTCACTGCAGAGGGCCGGGAGCTGCTCCAGTAGAGGCGGAGGGCCCAGGCCTGGGGCCATCCTCCAACCTTTTGCCCCAGAGGGGCACCTAGACTTGGAGCGGAAGGAGCTCCGAGGATAACCCATGTTTCCTCAGTGGCAGTACTCCTGGGACCAGACCCATTCCAGGCTGTGAAGACGCCCCCCACCCCTATCCCCAAGCCCAGTGGCCCTCACCTCATCATGTGGATGGCTTCAGGGTCACTGGCAAAGCTGAAGGCATAGCCGCTGGATGTGGTACCAAAGTCGATGGCCACCACCACGGAGAAGGAGGCCTGCTGGGGGGCTCGGGCCTCAGGCTTCTGCAAGTGCAAGGCCTAGAGTCACGGAGCAGCCCAAGGGCCAGGCTGACTGTCCATGGAAGCCCCGCCCTTCCCTGGCTATGACTCAGGCCAGCCCTGGGTCACCCCTACCCACCCGCCTGTCTGCCTGGGCTCCCCTCCCTCTCCAGGCTCCAGGCGGATCTCTGGAGATGCCAACTGTCTCTTAGGTAGCCCTGTGCAGCTTTTGGCTCAAGCCCCTGCTTTCCTGCTTCTGGTTCTCTGTCCACCTTCTGTCTATACTGCCTTAGCCCCACCCCCATCTCACACCATGTCACGGCCTGGGCCCAGCTGGGGACAATTATGCTCCTCCTGACAGTGTCGCAGAGCACCGACCTGTATATATTTGACCCTCTTGCTCTTTGTGGCCACGGTGACACTACCAGACTGCCGGTTTTGTGGCAGAGGAGAGAGGCCCCCTGCACGTGCCCGAAGGAGTCCCTGCCTTCTCCTAGGCCAGACCTGGGCTCCCTGAGAACAAAGGGGTCCCCAGGCTGGATAAGGAGGGTGTGGCCATCTGGGTTGAGATGACCCAGGGAGCTGGGGGGAGGGTTATGTCCTGGATACTTCAAGCTAGTAATTTCCAAACTATTTTTTTTTTTTAGCAATGTGTCTCCTCTTCCCCAGATATAACTTGTATTCAGGCGGGGCTATAGTTGACAGGAAGGGGGAGCAGCTCTGGGAGGCCCAGTGCAGACCTTCGAAAACTACATGCTCAGAAATACACCCGCTCCAGGAGGCACGCTGCAAAGGCCTCTGGATGTTGTCCTGGAGGGGGACGTTGGGGTGTTGGTATGTGGGGCTCACCTCAGTAGAATTGTTATCCTATGGTCCAAGGTCACCTAAGGTTAGTGCTTCTGCGGAGGGCATGACTTGAGTGGGCTGGGGCAGGAGACACGGTAGCACCCCAGCCCAGGCCCTGCCAGGGCTGTACCGGATGTCAGGCCTTGCTCTCTGGAGCACCAGCCCCCCTCCAAACCCCCAGGCCACCCACTACCCAGATCCCCACTCCGGGCTTACTGGCGACTGAGACGGCGTGAGGGGGGCAATGCCGCAGCTTTCCTGAGTCCTTGGGGAGCCGGGTGGGCTGGGGACTGGGGACCGCTCTGGGCTGGAGCCTGCAAAGAGAGGGCAGGTCACTCTGGCACAGTCAGGGTAGGGGGCTGGCAGCGGGGCCCCAGGCCCGGGAGGTTCCCCCATCAGCCCTTGCTAGGCTAAGGCAAGGGGTACCCTGCTGAGGAAGGGGGACTGGGTGGGAGGGAGGAAGGATGAGACTGAGGCACAGTCAACTGAGGCAGGAGCAGGCTGAGGGCTTGTTATCAGTTAGAGGTGATCATCCCTGGAGGATGACCCACGCCTCACCTGAGGACTCCTCATCTCCCCCAGCGCCTGCTGGGCACAGTAGGGGAGGGGAGAGACAGAGAAGCCTTGTGGGGTTGGGGGAGACTGAGTTCAAAGACAGAAGGGCAGGAGACATGGGGTGGGTGGAGAAACCGGAAAAAGTGGGAGAGCTTCAAACCTAACTGCTCATGGTTCTAATCAGAACCTGAGGGAGCAGCCCGCCTCCTCCGAGGGCCGAGGACGGGCTCAGCTGGCTGCCTGGTGAGAATCACGGTGGGGCAGCATCTTCCCCAGCCCAGCCCTAAGCTGAAGGGTGTCCACAAAAACAGGAAGTGGATCTCAAGTCATCCCCACCCTTCACAAATGGGCAGCGCACAGACACCTGGAGCCAGCGTCAGGGAGCACGAGGCCCCACTGAGACCCTCTCACGGGCCCAGGACTGAGCTGGACCTTCGGTGGGAGGAAGCAGCACAGCCCCCGGAAGACAGCTCAAAGCCTAGACTGGAGGCGTAGGCAGTTCAGGGGTCTGCCTGGCTAGACATTCCCCAGGTGTGGGCTGGTGGCCTGCCGCCAACACACTGGGCTTTGCTAAGGGCCCCTGGGAGGAGGACTGGGGCTGTCCTGAGATTCACATATGGGGAAAAGGAGGTGGATGGCGTCTGGCATGAAGACCCAAGGACAAGGCAAACTGGTCTGTCTGGCTTCAGGCTGACCCAGGGCTCAGGGCCTATGCTCCCTCAGTGGCTACCCTGGTGTGTGGCCCTGACAGCTCCCAGTCTTTCCTGGCCTTGGGGCACCCTGAGAACATATGTGAGGGGCTGATAATGTGGGGCATTCTAGAAAGTGCCTGGACAGAGCTGGAATCTGGTTTGGGGTGCTGGAGAGGGCAGGGGCATGGTGGTCACACCCTTAGGGCTCTCTTTTCTCGGGTGGCCAGCATGGGCCTAGGCCCTGCCACCAGCTCCGGCTTGAGGAACCAAGTCGTTGTGTGGCTTGAGCCTGGGAAGGGAGGCAGGAAGGAAGGCCCAGCCCACCAGGTCTTTGTGAGTGTACTTCCTGAGGAGTGTCCCTCCTGCCTCCTGGCTTCCCACGCCTGCAGAGAGGCCACAGGCAGATGCACATACACACAGAATTCTGCCGACACACACACTCTCACTCAAGGCCCTGTGCACAGCGATGTGCCCACAGACAGACACACACACACATGCACTCACACCAGGTCCTGTGCACACAGACCCTGCATAAAACATGCATATGCATACAGTCCTTTGCACACAGAACTGCTCTGCACACACAAATAGACATGTAGGGGGTCCCATATGTCTTGTGTGAACACATGTGTGAAGCATGCACAAATGTGCATACTTATATACACAGTCCTGTGTGCGCCAACCCTCCCTGCACACACGCACACTCTCGGGAACTTCTGGGAGAGGCATCCCTGTATGGACTGGGGTGCATCTCAGTGCTGGGGCAAGTGGAATAGTGGGCGGGGGCAGAGGTGAGGGGGCTCTTACCGATGTACAGCCCTTGCAGGCCCAGCTCCGGGACAGCCAGCATATTTGCAGGCCCTGTAGCTGTGAACAAGAACAGACATGCAGAATGGCATTTATTTGTTCTGTTGTTCCCTCATCGAATGTTTTATTTATTTACTTTTGGCTGGAGTCTTTTGAAGCAAATCCCAGACATCATGTTGTTTCACCTATAAATTCTTCAGTATGTCTCTCCAACAGATAAAAACTTTAAAAAACGTTGCCAGAACACCATTGTCATGTATAACAACGTTAACAATAATTTCTTAATCTCTCACAGTCCCACAGTCCCGGCTTCTCTCAAAAAGGTCTTCTTAACAGTTGCTTTGTTGGAATCAGGATGCTCCTAAATGTTTTTGGTGCCCACTCTGTGCCAAGTGCCAGGGGACATCAGAGACCCAGGGGACACTGTCTCTGCCCCAGGGGCCCACAGTCTGGGGGAGGAGGGACGACTGATTATAATCAGATAGTCACCCAAGTGAATCTGAGATTACAAATGATGCTGTCAGGGTCACAGCTGGAAACAAGTGAGGCAGAAAGAGGAGCATGGTGAGGCTGGAGAGGGGGGGTGGGCTGGCCTGACCCTGCAGGCAGACCCTCCTGGACCCTATTTTAGTCTCGGTTTTACATGAAGGTGCGATAGCAAACCTTGAAAGGTTTGCAGTGGCGGAGCGGAGTTGGGGGCGTGACTAGATCTGTGTTTTTTTAAGTCCCTCTCGCTGTTCTGTTCGGGGGGGAGTGTGGATTACAGCGGGGCAATATGGAAGCAGGAGCCCCATCAGGGCTCCAGGCGACTGCTGATGGTCATGGCTACGTATCTTGAGACAAAAGTGGAAACCCTTAAGCTAGAGGTTAAAACCAACAGGGCTGATGGAGGATGGCTAGGTTGGATACGGGGGATGAGGAAGAAGGAGCTGTCGGGGATGGCGTTATCTGACTCAAACTAGGGGATGGGCAAGGAGACGGAGAACACTGGAGAAGCGCAGGGGGCCAGGGCAGTGCTCCGGGTGCAGTTCTGAAACTCCTGAGGGTCCAGCACAGACCGAGGAGCCAGAGGATATATGGCCTAGAGGTCAGGGAGAAGCTGAGGTGGAGACGTGCGTCTGGGGGTCACTGGCAGAGAGCAGAGTGCGGCAAGGAGAGAGATGGGACCGTGCACATGAAGGCTGACTGGAGGAAGGTGAGCCGGCCGAGGAGATCACGATGCCTGCTATGCTTCGTGACACTCTTGGTTGTTAGATGAGACCGGAAACACCTGTTTGAATTTCTGTGGGATGATGGAGATGGGGTGGGAATCAGGTAAGGCTTGGAGAGGTGCAAGCAAGGGTAAGGGAAGGGAGCTAGCACTTCCAGGAAGGTGGAGCTGATGTAGGGGCAGTACCTGGGGCACATAAAGCTTGAGGAGAGCTGCCCAGAGCCTACTCTCCCTCTGTGTATCCAGTGTCCCAGTCAAGAAGTTTTGCTAATAAAACACTGACAGACACAGAGCTGGGCACTGCCACCCCCCCACCTCATACATGCATACACTCTTGCTCACACACAGTTCACACGACTCAGCCTCATCATACACAGACATGTCCAGGATACTCCTACATGGCCAGTACCATGGATATTTACAGACACGCTCAAATCTGCTCTCCCTGGGGATACACAATTGGATGCCCAAGAATCAGAATCAGGGGAAAGATAGGGGCTGGTCATGGGTACTCACAGAACAGCTGGGTGATGCTGAGAAAAGGGGGAGCAAACAGACAGGGTGGATACAGGCCTTGAGAGCCAAGGACAGGAGCCCAGTTCGGGGCGGTGGAGTGGCATGTTGAAGCTGGTTCCCACCAGCTGGCAAAAGCTGATTCTGTACATCTCTTTCCAATTCCACATTTACTGACATCACATTGGGAGCTTGAAATCAGCCATGGCGGGAGCATTGACACCACAGAAATGGGCAGACACTACAAATCAGGTTTTTCTCCCCTTTGCAGAGTTGACTGTGAAACATTTACCAGCACACACTGGATCAAGGCTACAAGGGAGAGGCTGGCAGCCTTATTTGCACATTGTTTCAATTCTTGAGCAAAAACTTATTGAACATTTCTTTGTGCCAGGTTCTGAGCTAAGTGCTGGGGAAACATTTCGTTCAATGAATGAGTAGATTTTCTGGACCAACGCTATCGTATCTGGAGGAGAAACAGTCTAGAAGTACCAGGAAAGACGAGTCAGGAGTCTTCACTCTAAGCTGAACGCCACATCTTAATTGGGTGCCTATAATCCCCCCAGCTGTCTGAAGTTGGTCCAGTTACTTCCCATCTCTGGGTGTGCGATTCACTGAGTGTCCTACACTGGGGTCTCAGGGCTGGCAAGGAATTATTGCGACACCTGGGCCGGACTGCATCCTGTGCTTCCCTGTGCCCCAGTGCCTTTCCTGCAAAATGGGTCAAATAAGGGGGCTTGTGAGGATCAAGTCCAGGCCAAAAAGGTGGTTGACAAAAGGCAGGGACTTGGACAGATGTGAGTAGTGTTCTTTCCCTTCATGACGTGGATTCTGAATTTTCCCTTGTCATAAGATTTTGGTCTCATTGAGAGTTTTATTCTCGTCATTCTGCATTCTTTCGGGAGGGAGGGAAGACCAGAATCGGTTGGTGTTAAAGGAGGAGGGTCCTGCAGATTCCTCAAGAGGTGGGGGTAGAAGGGTTGGCAGCCCCATCTGTCTTCAGGACACCTCCCCACCATGCATACACACCCAGAAACATTTAAGGAGAATGCTGACCATGGGGCTCAGGACAACCTCAGCTCCCAAAAGCTATGTCTGGGCAGAGCCCACGGCTGGAAATGGGGTGAGGGAGACCCCGCCCTAAGGGCCTACTAATTTCAGACTGGTGATGCTTAGGGTTTGAGAAAAATTGAGTGGGGCAGTTTGATTTACACAGAAAGTAATTTCATTTCCTGGCTACAAGCACAGGTTAAACTCTGGCCCCAGCCTGACCACTCCCCTACCCACATCCTTAACTCTGCTCATGCACTGACCCATCCTGGTCCATGGACTGATGACCCTTACCTCCTGACCTCATATTGACCTCTGATCTTCAGCCTCATCAAGACTCCTGGTACTGACTTCTACCCAATAGGCACGATCTATCAGTCGTTGGGTGTGGCTGAGTAGGGACTTGAAACTGGAGACTCCCATCCAAGGGTGTCCCCCAGAATTACAAAGTCTAGGACTTCTTTCCTGATGGAGCAAATTCTCCAAGGATCTGTTCCCGGGGTGGGGTTGTCAAGGCTAGATACTTACGCTCCCCAGAGCACTGAGGGCATGTGGTATCGCTGCCTTTCAGGGTTCCACACATACTTGACCTCTGCCTGTGAGGACAAAGAGCCCACCCAGATCTTTACAGTTCCCCTCTCTCCATTACAGATTTCCAGCCTCTCCCACCCACTGCTCTCTGCTCAGCCTTCTGCCAGCCCTTGAATGGAACGGGAATCTGTCGGCAGGCAAAGAGGGGCCACAGGCATTTCTCTCAGTCCAGAGATTGGGCCAACCAGGGCCCGAGGGGCAGATCAGAAACCCCAAAAGCTGCTCCGGTCTGTCTCTGGAGAGGAACCCTTCAGGAGAGAGACCAGTGGGAGGCTGCCTCCTTCTGTGCTGGGGCAGGGGTGACAGGAATGGCCTCCTGAGGTCCTCAATTTTCTTTCCATACATCCTGCCCCACCCCCATGGGTCCTCATCATGGGAGCGGCCAGTTCACAAACAACCTCTGTCCCACAGAGCCCAGGCCCTGAAGCCCCTCCCATCCTCCCCCCTTAGTCCCCCATCACCTCCCTCACCTTCTGGGGCTTCTGAGCTGCCTTCGCGCTCAAGGGAGTCCATATTTCAGAGCTCACTCCCTCCCAGTCTCTCTCCCCCACGCAAGCTTGCTTCACAGACAGGCTCCAGGGTCCTGCAGGAAGCCCAGACCCCAGCCCACCTGGCCTGGGAAACTAGCCTCACAGAGGGAAACCAGAGGTCCTGGTCAGGAGGCCAGTCCATAGTCTGGAACTGTGGCACCCTGGCCACCCAGCTGCCCTAGAACTTCTCGGACCACAGGCCCTGGGACCTCCCAATCCAAGATGTGCCCCAAAACACACACACACACACACACACACACACGCAACCCCCAGTTATCTACCTTGGGTCTAGGGACTGAGCCCTCCACAGCTTGGCCCCCTGGAGCGGCCTCCAGCCCCACACCAGCCCCCACCCCCCATCCCACAGCACAGGAGCCTCTCCAGCCCCTCACTCTCTGCAGAGTGTGTGTGGGGTCCCAAAGTCTGGGTGGGAGCCCACAGTCTCGGCCCGGCTCGAGAGAGCGGTTTGCAGATCTTTCCCCAGCTCGGACCCCCAGGCTCAGGAGGTCTGTGGTGGGGTCTCAGCCAACAGCCCAGGACAGGATGGGTGGTTAACCTCTGCGCCTTTCTCATCTCTGGGAACCCAGCAGCCTCTCGCCCCAGAACTCACCTCCGCCTTCCCGACAGCGCAGTCTGTCCTGCCGCCTCGATCACCGCCCCGCAGCCTGTGGCACTGCCCTGGGCGGCGGCCGCAGCCCTCGACGTGCGCCGGGCCCCGCGCCGCCCACCCCGCCCGCCGCCCCCTCCCCCAGGCCGGATGGCCGCTCCGGCTCCGCTGCCGGGTGGGCCCCGCGCTCTCAGCCCAGATGTGCGAGGCCGGGGCGGGGCCTGCCTGCGCGGGGCCTCCGCCGAGGGGCCCAGCCTAGCCCGGCGTCCAGGGCCCCTCCCTGAGCCTCCCCTTTGCCTGGCGGCCGGCTCCGGAGCAGCCGGCGGGGAGGGTGGGGGGGGCGGGGTGTGGGGTCGGGGAGAAGGGTGAGGAGGGGAGGTGGAAGGAGAGGAGGAGGAATTCCATACCCCTTGTCGGCCTCCTGCGGCTCAGCTGCGGAGGGGCTTCACTGCCTGCCCCCACAGGCCCACCTCGGGGCCCTGCTTATGCCAGCCCACCGGGGAGTGCCCATACGCTGGGGAGGGAAAGCCCGCCCCAGACCTCTCCAGTCCCTTGACCCAGACCACCCACCCTGCGATCCCTACCTGGTCCCTAAGGGTCAGCGACAGAAGACTGAATTGAGGGTGTAGGCGAGCTGTTGGATCTGGGACCTGGCTCTATCCTTGCTGGAGTTTGGGGCAGAGAGGAAAGGGTGCTCACAGGCTGGGTCCCCTCTCCAGGCAAGGGGCTCACTCAGAGCTCATCTTACTTGCATCAGGAGCACCCAGCACCTTCCCCGCGAGCGCTTGCCGCCTTCTTCCTGACCTAACCCAGGTCCTCTCGGGGATGCTGGGATGTGGTCTCCAAGAACGGCGTTTGCAGGGTGGAGACCCCCTTTTACTAGACTCCTGTAATGCAGCTGACTGACTTTGCCCCCCAGGAACTTCTTGGTCTGGTAGTCCCTTAGTGGGCCCCTTCCCTTCCACCAAATGTACCCCCCAGAGAGGCTCAGGCTGGACACCCGGGTGGAGGCCTAGGGCTGCTTCTCAGCCCACCTGTCTGTGCTCAGGTGCCTGGCCTCCTGTCTGCTCCCTCAACCCCCTCCCAAGGCAAGGCCTACACGGCTCTTTGAGCATCACAGTTGCCTCCCACCCCAAACCTTCTCAGGGGTCATTTTCCCTCCCGGGAGTACTTTCCCTCCTCCTCTCTGCTTCTCTAAAAG